>BSBN01001252.1:0-232500 GCA_027924645.1 Cunninghamia lanceolata | reverse complement strand
TGTCCTTCTCTGATTCGTGCACATTCTCTCAACCATCCTCAACCGTAGATCTAATATCTCACAAATCTATAAATTGAGCTTTATTCTCCATTTCTTAGCATCTCTCATTTTAGTAAACTTATGATGTCACTATCATTCTCGGGAGATCATATTTATGCTTGAAAATTATAGAGCAATCCACATAGAGCAAGGATCAATCAACAAGAGATTTGGGTGCTATCTCAGTACACTCGATCGGTGTGGTTTGTTTGTGTATTTGGAAGGTATAATTACATTGTTTGATATTGTTTTCTTCTTATTTGCATACTCGAATTTAGACCATCACATTTTGGCACACCTGGTGGGACCCACATCCCTGAAAACTAATTTTTCTATTGAGATTTCTATACAGAATTTTACGCTGAGACAAAAACGTGCCCTTGGCTGTAAACGTGCACCTGCGTCAGGTGTCAGCACGCCGCGCATCAGGTTAGCATGCTTATGTAGAAGGTCGACGCAACTGTGGTCGCACCCCTATTTCTAATCAGTTGATACTTGGTTTTTGCAGATTTGGAGCTATTCTTAGTGGATCTAACTTATTTTATGTTTTTTGGATTTACCTAACAAGTATTCATCTTTGTTCTTGTTGTTAGATTCACTCTTCAGTAGGTTTAAATGTCATTTCTCATACCTTTTTGACTTCCTGTGTAAAAGCGTGCCTTTGCTATGAAAAGAGCACGCTTGTGCAAGGAGCAACATTGAACAACAATCATCTACCCAAATCTAACATTCTAGGCCATGGATCACTCAGACCTCATCAGATCAATCTTTTCTGGCAAATTATCCTCTAGTTTTGGCAAGTTGCTTTGACTGTTCCAAAAGCGTGCATGTGCACTGTAGAAGTGCACCTGCGTTCTGTATCTACGCGCATGTGTGTAAAAGCACGCCTATGGCTGGTAAAATCAAAATTTTTGAAAGTGTGTCTTTGTCTCTGGTCGGCGCGCCCGTGCTCTTAGTCGGCGCGCCTATGTGGGAAGGTAAAAACAGTCAATTTCATTGCTAATTATTGTCACTTGTTGTCTGTTCTGTTTATTTATCAATTTTGTATCTACTAGTTTTTACTATTCTATCCACAGTTTTCAATTTTTTTTGCCTAAATCCTTTTTTGGTGTTGAAACTAATGATTGTGCAACTTATACCTCGACCAAAGAAGCAAACTAAGACTACTAATGTGATTTTATGTAGGACGTATGCCAAAGACAAATCTTTATTATCACTAAGTCTTAGGATTCACACTTTATTTTTGCTTAAGGGAATTGACATGTATGTGTAATCTGGATTATCACTAATTCTTAGGATTCACACTTCATTTTGCTTAAGGGAATTGACATGTGTTGGACGCGCTAAAATTTGCTTAAATGTGTAATTTTGTTTATCATTAAATCTTAGCACACATTTCAATTTTGCTTAAGGGAATTTACATGTGTCTTTCGTGTTTGGAATTTCTTAAATGTGTATGCTCTTCCTTCACATGGCAACATGATCTTAGGAATCAAAAACATTTAAGTTGTTCATTTTATTGCTTTTCATGTATGTTATCAGCCTTTAGAATGGCCTACTTTTGGATTGCACTTCATCCAAAAGGGACGACCCTAAGTGAATCTTTCCTTCAGACTGCTATATAAATTGGTTGAGGCAAAAGCCAAGACTTAACCAGTGTTAGCCTTGCCTTATGGTGCCAAATAAAAAAGAGGCGTACCAACACTTTATGAAAATGATTTTTGCATTGTGTGAGGTATATGAGACTCTTAGTAGAATTGGTTATAGATTTTAGTAGCTTTCCGGATGCTTGCAAGGCGTTGGTCCCCTAAAGTAACTAGCACCCTTGTAGTTAGTATCCATTCGACTCACCTCCGAACGTTGTGGTAACTTTTAGTGCAAGGGTACGACGCCCCCAAGATTACTCACCATAAGGCTCCCTTGAGATGAGACAGAACTCCTCGGCATAGTATAAGCTACTTGTAGCTTTCTAAAAAGGGTGATTGGGTCATCCTTCCAGTCCTGGAGGTCCCTACCTATCCTCTCTCACTAAGACGAAAAAATGTACACACCCATATTAGGTGTGATGACATTTAAGTCGATGAAGATTTCAAGTTGTGAGCTGATATTATCGTAGTGAAGCCTTGTCTTTAGGGATAAAAAGTGCTTAATGTGTATTCAATTGTGTGTATACTTGTGAAAACTTGTGCTTTTAGGAGCCTCGAACATACGCATTTTTGTTGAAAACTGTCAGTGTGTCTATCGCCTATTGTGTTTATCTTGTCCAAGAGCAAACCAAAAAATCCCAAAAACATAGTAATTAAACTTTCCCTTGTCGCATTTTCCTTGTCAAAAATAAAAAATCTCAAAAACATAGTGATTAAAGTTTCCCTTATCACATTTTCCTTGTCAAAAACAAAAAATCACAAAAACATAGTGATTAACCTTTCCCTTAATTTCCTTTGTCAAAAACAAAAAATCCCAAAAACATAGTATAAAACTTTTCCATTTTTACATCTTCATTTTTGCCAAAAAAAAGAAAAAAAAGAAAAAACAAACAACATCATTCCATCTTCATCCACCATCATTTTCCAAAGTCATTCCAAAACATCAAATCATTCCTTTGACTTGGTTATCAAATCCCAAAATCTAGATCATACAATCTCCTAATTTGTCTCTTAGACCAATTAGTATCAAACCAACTAGTGAACAAACCTACCTTCAAAAGGGGATCTCCTTTTAAGAATAGTCAAAATTCACTATAGCCTTATCTTGTTTCACTTCGAAAGCATTAGTCTATTTTGAAGTAGATAATAAAAAATCCAAAAATCTGTTGGTCTATATTTTATAACTTTTAACCAAGCCAATCATTCACCCAAATCATATGCCTACCACTCAATCAAAACAAAACCAAATCATGGAAAACACTCCACATCCGCCACAAGGTAATCTTGAGGTACCTACCTCTAAAACAACTATTGATGCATCAAAGTTCACCACAGGCATGGATTCCTTCATTTTTGTCCCGAAAGGGTATATGGTAGGAACCTCCTCATCCCAAAATCTCACTCAACAAACACATGAAGAATTCAAAGACCTAGATCTGATGACCTACAAGACCCCACAATATTAGAGAAAATAAGTAAACTTTTGGATGCAAATCACGATCATTACTTCCATCTGCTTGCTCGAAAAGGAGCTAAGTTGCCTTATGATTTTGACACTTTGCAAATCCAAGAAAAAGACATTTTTGGTGAAGGTCATCCATATTCATTACCCACAACATCTACCTTACCACCTTCTTTTCCAATTGATGAGCTTCCATTTACAAACATGTTCCACAAAACACTAATTGAACCACTCCTCAAACCATCATACATAGGTGTCCAACACCAATCTAACCCATCTTCTTCTATCCCACACAATCCCTCTACTAATCCACAACCATCATATTCTTCTAGACCAAACAACCCTACTCTGAATCCACAACAAACATCTTCTTATATTCCCAACAACACTTGTGTGAATCCTCCACAAGTATCTCACACTCACTCTTCCACAACCAACATACCCATCAATCCATCCCAAAATAACACAAACCTTCCTAGCACATTACAACAACCACCAAACCAACAATACAATTCCTTTCACCAATACCAACAACATACAAACCAACACTATCAACAACCTCCACACCATTACCAACAACCTCCAAACCAAAATTACCAACAACCACCATCTAATTACCAACAACCTCCCAACCGAAATTATCAAGTACCTCCCAACCAAAACTATCAACATCCCCCGTTCAAATATCAACAAACACCAACCAACTATCAACAACCACCTTCTTCCAACATTCATCAATATTATACACCACCACCACCACCATCCGGAATTGAGCTTATACTCCGAAACTTGCAAAAATAGGTTTTTGATCTTACACTCGAGAACACCAAAAAGAATTTCTCATTTGAGGAAGTTTGTCTCTATCCTTTCGATCGCTCTATTTCCATGCTCCCTTTTCCTAAAAACTTTGAAGTGCCTAAATTTGACAAATACAAAGGAAAAGGTGATCCCCAAGAGCATTTAAGGGAATTTTACATGGCTTGTCTAGAGGTCATTCACAACGATACATATCTCTTGTGTCTCCTTCCTCAAAGTCTCAGAGGACAAGCCATGGAATGGTTTTCACATTTACCTCCAGGCATAAATCCTGCAGTGAACTAGCCGAGAAATTTGTCACCCATTTATCTTTTAACATTGAACATGAATTCACCATGACAGACTTGTGTAATACAAAATAGAGAAATGGTGAAACCTTTATCTTCTTCCTACAAAGGTGGAGAAGTATGGCTAGCAAATGCCCTTGGCCTCTACCTGAGAAGCAATTAGTACATATATTTGTGCAAAACTTGAACCAAGAACTTGGCTTTCAGTTACAAATGCACTGTGCTAGCTCCTTTGAGAAAGTCATTTCGAAAGGAACCAGCATAAAAAAGGCCCTTATCACTAAGGGAATTGTGAAAATCTTCAAAGAGACAAAAGACAAACTCTTGCATCAAATGACAAGCCCCACTTTTGGGCTAAAAAAAAAAATGTTGTTGGAGATGGTGTTGTGGATGCCAAACACGTCGAAACAATTCAAACACCTCTTAACCTCCAAGCACCGCAAAAGAATAATCCTCCTCCTCAAAGGGACCAACCCAAACAAGACTTTGTATCAAAATATAGATTTACTCCCTTGGGAGAACCCATTGAATTTATACTTAAGAACCCTGTCCAAAACAGTTTAATCACATTGCCTGAGACAAGACAATACGATGAACCTGCATTTAAACCCGCGTGGTACAAAGAAAATGAATATTGTGAATTCCACCGGGTCAAAGGACATAAAAAGCCAGGGTGCATGAAGTTGAAAAACCTCATACAAAATCTCATTGATCACAGAGAAGTTGTCATCGATGGCACTCCTCCACCAACAACAAATAAAGACCTTTGTATTTGTGATGATCCATTCCCTCCTCATGGAAAAGGAAACAATGCCAACAATAAAGGTAAAGGTGTAAATAATTTGTCAAGAGTATATGATTTTGTCGTTGGTCACTTTAGCGAGAGTTTTGTATCTACTCTCACCATCAAAGGGAAAGCTCATGATTGTGCAGTCACCACCTGTCAAGGTTGTGTTACCCTTCGTGGGGCAACCTCAAATAGTCAACCTACTTCAGAGTATAATCTACTCTATCACTTGGGTAAAACTCCATCTCTCATATCCATTCTCGATATCCTTCGTACTTCCCTTGAACATAGGGATATCCTTGAAAAGGCCCTCAAATAGTCAACTATCCCCGACAACATTGATATTGTCCTATTCAAGGCCATGATAGGACATATTGCCTCTCCACATCACTTGGCCTTCATAGAGCAAGATATCCATTTCCAAAATTCATGCCATGATGAAGTCTTACACATTGAAGTGTACATCCACCAACGTAAAGTCAAGCGAGTTCTTATAGATGGTGGTGTTGGTCTCAATATATGTTCTTTAAAGTTGTTAAAACAATTGGGATATTTTGTTGATGCTATTGACTCTTCCAACATAATGACAATCAAGGCTTATGATGATGCTGAAAGGGAATTTGAAGGGGTCATTCATTTACCTATCAAAGTGGGGCCTGCCTTAGTGGAAACTCAATGTCAGGTACTGGATCTTGACCTCCCCTACAACATTATCCTTGGTCACCCATGGATTCACACCATGCAGGTCGTCCCCTCCACCTATCACCAATATTTGAAAATCCCCTAACATGGTACATAAATTACCATTCTCGGAGACCTAAACCCTTTCGAATTATGTCGCACCATGCAAGGAAAATACCTGAACTCCAACCAAGTACCCAAAAATGAAGTCGCACATCCTTCATCCTCATATGTCAATCCAACCACATTATCTACCAACTTTCCTAAGAAAGACATACCTAAGGTCAAGGTTCATTACAAATATGTAGGGTTCAAAGAATATGACTTGTAGAACTCTTATTGTGTAGGGAACTTGCCCTTATCACCAAAATCTTATGGTAAACCTCCTGTGGTGAAAACAAGTAAAAAGAAGACCATCAAACCTATACCCCCAACAGTTTTCATAAATGAGCGCAATCTAGAAGATGAGCACATTAAAGACATATCATCTTGGATCTTCCAAGATGAAAAGGAACCAGTCATACTACCTATGGACAAGGACAACAATGGTCATCACATTGTAAAGAATATGGGCTATAAAGGACAAGGAGGACTTGGAATCCATCAGCAAGGAACTATAGAACCCATATCTGTCACCTACAAATATAATAAACATGGTTTGGGATTCGGTAAGGAGGTACCTAACTCCCCCAATATACAGTTTATACTCTACAAAGTGGCTAAGGCTTGGCCCACAGAGGAGACTTCTATGGAGGATACCATTGACGACTCTCACCTTCACCTCACCGATTTATTTCATGAATCATCTATCTTCATGATTTCATTTGTTTCGCTTACCTCTACGACTAAAACACAAAACATCTATCTTGTATATCCTGACCTAATTGATTGGGATCAACAAGCGCCTCATGTCCTGGACACTTTTCAAAACGATGAAGCGCTTGCAAAATTTTTGGGACTTCGAGATGGTATACCCCACAATGACCATAAAGCAAGTTTTGTCATGGATCTCTCTCCTATCACATATTTTAGGGAGAATGTCAAATCTTTCAGTAGCAAAAATATGAATAAAATTAATCGATCCTTAGGTGAAAACCTCTCCGAGGCACCTTCTGATCTCAAAACAGTAAAAAGAAAGGATGCATCCAATGGTGAAAACCTCTCTCAGGTGCTAGAGGATGAAATATTTGACCTTCCCCCACCATCAAAATATCAGGAGAAGTCTTCTTTATTGGTGGACAAATCTCAAGAAATGAATCTCGGCACGATCCAAAACCCCAAGATTACATTTTTTGCCGCTTCTTTGTCTCAACAGGAAAATAAGGACTTCACAAAGTTCTTTCAAAAAAGGGCAATTAACTTTGCATGGACTTATGACAACATGCCAGTATTGGATCCTGCATTAGTAGTCCACCATCTATCAGTTGCACCAAGAGCTAAACTAGTCAAGCAGAAATTGTGCAAGATGCACCCACAGATTGCTTTATTGGTCAAAGTGGAGCTTGAGAACCTCCTAGATGCCAAGTTCATCCATCCCGTGAATTATACGGAGTGGGTATCAAACCTTGTGCTTGTTTCCAAGCTGAATGGGGGCATTCACATTTGTGAAGACTTCAGAGACTTGAATAAAGCCTGTCCCAAGGACGATTTTCCACTGCCCAGCATCGACATCATCGTGGACTTAACAACGGGCCATGAAATGCTTTCCCTCATGGACGGTTTTTCTAGCTACAACCAAATCATGATTGCACCTAAGGACCAAGATATAATGACTTTCACATGTCCTTGGGGCAACTATTATTGGCAGGTCATGCCTTTTAGCCTTAAAAATGCTAGCGCTACTTACCAAAGAGTGATGGCGGTAATCTTTCACGATTTGTTCCATACCATTATGGAAGATAATGTTGATGACCTCCTAGGTAAGACTACAAGGTTAGATCACTTCAAAGTATTGGAGCATATATTTGATCAGCTAGAACAATATCAACTAAGGCTAAATCCAAAGGAGTGTGTCTTTGGTGTCACATCTGGCAAGCTTCTAGGATATATTATATCTCAACAAGGCATTAAGGTTGACCCTACAAAGGTCAAAGCTATTATTGAAATATCTCTTCCTAGTAACCTTAAACAGTTAAGAAGTCTTCACGGAAAGCTACAGTCCATTCGACAGTTCATCTCACAATTGGCAGACAAATGTCAACCCTTCTCGCACTTACTCCATAAGGATGTCACTTTCAAATGGGACAGTAAGTGCCAAGAGGCCTTTTAGTAGCTAAAAGCTTATCTTGCTTCACCACCAGTGTTGATGCCTCCAGTAACTAGGAAACCTCTTCTATTTTACTTATCCACTACATCAGTAGCCTTGGGGGCACTTCTTGCACAAAACGATGACTCAGGTAAGGAAAAAGTAATTTACTATATTAGTCACAACTTAGTAGGATATGTGTTCAACTATACCCATATGGAAAGAGCTTGTTTAGCATTATTGTTTGCTTCCCAAAAGTTGCGGCACTATATGTTGAACCAACATACAAAACTTATATACAAAGTTGATCCTTTGAAATACTTACTTTCGAAAGCAATTCTTACAGGATGCCTCGTGAAATGGGTAATGATTTTAACTGAGTTTGACATCGAATATGTGGATCGAAAGGCTATCAAAGGGCAAGTGATTGCAAACCAACTAGCTGAGGCACCATTAATAGATATGCACCCCATGCTATCAGAGTTTCCAGATGAAGGGATCTTTAACCTTTCTACATCAGTTGAGTGGAAACTATACTTTGACATATCATACACTCAGCATGGTTCTAGAGCAGGGATTCTCTTCGTCACCCCACAAGGTGATTGTATCCCTAAATCATATCGGCTTGCTTTCCATGTACCAACAACATAGTCGAGTATGAAGCATTGTTAACAGGCCTCCAAATGGCTATCCAGTGGAACATCAAACAACTTCAAGTCTACAGAGATTCTCAACTTGTCATTCATCATGTCACAGATGAATATCAAATAAAGGATGACAAGTTGATGCCTTACAAGAAAATGGTCGACAACTATAAACAACACTTTTGCAATATTTCCTTTGATTAGATCCCAAGAGTTAACAATAAGGCTACTGATGCAATGGCGACTATTGGGTCTTTTCTAGACATGTCGACCAACATACAAAATTGTGAGTTCTTGGTAGAACAACTGTTGATACCATCTGTTGGTATTCTGCAAATTGAAATCATCTGTGAGCTTGTTGGTCCCAAGTCGACATGGTATCAAGATATATACAACTACCTTCATAACAACACCCTCCCATCCGATCTAACATCAACACAAAAGAAAACCTTCATCCGTCGAGCCTCTCATTTCACGATCCTAGGAGATACACTATATCGACAAAGTCTTAGTGGTACCTCCTAAGATGTTTAAACTTGAAAGAAGCCAAAACCACTTTAAGAGATGTACACGAGGGTATTTGTGGAGCACATTCCACCTGTCCCAATCTAGCAATGAAGTTGCTCAAAACTAGATATTTTTGGCCCACAATGGAACAAGATACCAACTAGTTTGCCAAGAAATGTCTTTAGTGTCAACATGGAGAGTTGATTCATGTGCCTGCTCATCAACTCCAACCAATGACCACTCCATGGCCATTTTCACAATGGGGTCTTGACCTTATAAGCAAGATACATCCTTCCTCTTCAAATGACCATAAGTTTATAATTATCGCCACTGAGTATTTCACAAAGTGGGTGGAAACTATTCCCATGACCTACATAACCAGCAAGCAAATTGCTAAATTTATCCTGAACTATATCATTTGCCAGTATGGTATCCCCATGGCTATAGTGACCGATAACGACAAACCATTCAAAAACCAAGATGTTCATACCTTATGCACGCAATATCATATCCAACATCAGTTTTCTACGCAGTACTATCCCCAAAGCAACAGTTAGGCTGAGGCTTCAAACAAAACAATCCTCAAAATACTCAAAAAGACAGTCAATGAATCCAGTCGTGATTGGCATCTCCAGCTTAATCCTGCCCTTTGGGCCTATTGAACAAGCATCCAAACCCCTACTGGAGACACTCCTTATGCTTTTGTATA
The DNA here is from genome assembly GCA_027924645.1 of Cunninghamia lanceolata. Taxonomy (NCBI): domain Eukaryota; kingdom Viridiplantae; phylum Streptophyta; class Pinopsida; order Cupressales; family Cupressaceae; genus Cunninghamia; species Cunninghamia lanceolata. Next base: position 222,677 of record BSBN01001252.1, on the reverse strand, counting down.
TGGAACAGAAGCTGTTTTGCCTATAGAGGTTGAGATCCCATCACTCTGTGTCTCCCTACAACATCTGATAGATGGAGAAGAGTACAGAGTATCCAGGCTACATGGATTAGAGATTCTAGATGAAAGATGCCTTGCAGTAATAAATCATCTTCAGGTCTACTAGAACCGACTATGCCGTAGCTACAACAAGAAAATAAAAGAAAGGCTGTTCCAAGTAGGTGATCTAGTCCTGAAGGAAAATCAAAGAAATTTGCAAGACAAAGAAAAGAAAGGTAAATTAGAACCTAACTGGTTGGGGCCTTTCGTTATCATAGCAACATATGGATCAGGGGAATACTCCCTAGCAACACCTAAAGGAATTCCTCTTGATGAACCCATCAACAGTGTTCATCTCAAGAAATTCTATGCCTGATCGTTGAGAATATCCTAGCAGCAAATAACAAAAAAAAATAGCAACAAATAACAAAAAAAATCATAAAAATAGAAAAATAACAAAAAAAATAAAAAATAGAAAAATAACAAAAAAATGTCCGTCCTCTGGCACGGAAACCTAGTAAACAGGCACCTTGGATAAGTACCATAGTGAAAACCTGGCAAACAGGCGCTATGTGTAGGAGTCAGCACTACCACCTATCTGTTCTCTTCCCATCCATCCATCTCATTCCATAATAAAACCCATCCATCCATAATAAAACTTGTTGACCTTCACATTCCCATTTGTCCATCTATCATGGCTTAGGAATTGGTTAGTGTCAAGCATTCTATCCATGTTTCATCCACAATCCGTCTCATCCATAGTCAATTTTGCTCATAGTCAGTTTCACTCATAGTCAGTTCCATCCATGGTCAATTATCTTTTTCCATAATAAAACCCTTTACTAGAATGGAGGCAAGTTTCCTTAACCTAAGGCTAGGAATGAATCCTCATTTACTTAAAGGGTAGCTCTCACCCTTTCCCTTGTCATTCGCAAACCATCATCATTTATTGACAATATCCATCAACACTCTCATTATTTATCAAACACTATCCATCAATGCTCTCATTATCCATCCTCACTTTCATCACACCTCATTAATCGACACATTCATCACACCACCCAGAACTACATATCATCATCATCATCATCGTAATGTGTCGTGATCCCATGGATACAGGGTATGTAGGTAGTATGGCATACGAAGGAAGTATCTAGTACTCAGGCACATACGATTCACCCCATGTCATCCATCTCAACCCATAATAAATTCATCTTTGTCACTTCATCCATTTTACTGCAATCCATCCTATCCATCTACCACCTAGACTTGACTAACTCAAGCAAAAACAAACTATGCATCCTTGTGGAAGTTTAAAAGTGCTTATCAAAATCTGAAACAAAAAAGACTACTCCTAAAAAGCAATACGTCACTACATTCCATCTGCCTATATCTAGGTATATCCATACATCTTGGATCCAAAGCCTTTAATGGATACATCTATCCTATGATAAGGCCTCAAATCTTTCTGGAATACCCGCTTTTAGATAGAAAACATGTTGGTTGTCTATTGGTTTTATCAGTTGGTTATTTTTTTCTTTTTGATTTAACTTGTGTCCCTTTTATATACACATTCAAAACTACCTTGATCTTTTTATATCTTGGTATGTGGCGATATGTCATAGATAGATAATATTTCCAATTAAAGATTGGAAATCAAGCATATAAATATGCGACTAATCAATAGTTCACATAACTATGGGAAATTCGAGTATTAAAGATCAGCGATGTTCATGATAATGGCGGCATCCATGATCAATATTTGCATCGATGGAAGAAAGGATATGTTATTTCTAAGGCATCGACGTCAACTAAAATGATCGCCATTCATAAGGCATTCAATATTATTTTAGAAGATATAATAACTAATCCCAAGGCGGCGGCATCATATTTAAGATAACATATTGTTAATTAACAATAATGAATAGACAAAGCATTGCATCCTTTCCAAATATGCGTCCCTCCAAGTCTTTAAAAGGGACTGCATGGAGAGCAAGAGGCATCGAATCATTTTTATTTCAAGCATCTAAGAAAATATATATCGATCAACTCATCCTTTCATCCTTCAAGTAAAAAGGAATTCAGTCTTCAAATATTCAAAATATATCATACAGAAGTAGCAAGTATCCTCCATTGAAAATATTATATTTGATCAAAGACTTGCAGAAAATCTCTGCCCAAGAATTGCAATAGCAAGTAAGCATCTGATATTTCACACTCTTTCAATAATTCTGATCGAATTAACATGATCAGATATGCAGATTTACTTATAGCTCTTGTCATTCATTCCAGAATATATATGTATGACAGTCACATACTTGTTCTCATAAATGTATCGATTATGATAACTCTAATTTATGAACAATCATATGCTTGTACTCATAAATTTATCTATCATGATAATTTTGATTTATGCACAGCCATTCTTAGTAATACGATGTGTACATTCCATCATTCATGATGATATAGTCATCGTGAATAATGAAATGTAGACAGTCATACAGAATGATCATTTATAGTATATCTAGTATGCAATAATTCAAATGATATATCTTGTAAACAATTGTGCATAATGCTATGTGATTTGCTAACCTCGTATGAGAGATGAAAGGAAAAGTACCAAGAGGCCACTCATGGGTATTATAAAGGCCTTTGTCACATGAGGTATAAGGTACCCATAGTACAAAGGATATGTATCACAAAGAGGCCTTGTCACATGTGGTATAAGGTACCCATAGTGCAAGGCTAGTGATGTATAGGCCTTGGTTACTTGATGTAAGGCATCATAAGAGTACCAAGGAGTCTCATAGAGGCCTTGACTCTAAGGTATTAAGGATACCGCATTGAGTCTAAGGATAGGGACATTAGAGCCCCATGGTGGATAATGGTAACTCTCCTCTAATCTCCCATACATTGTTAACAAATGACATATAGATAAATAGATTGCAATTTGTATTGATGAAGATCTTATATCATGTAAAATGTCATGATAAGAATATGCAAGGCATATTAATGATGATCATGAAAGTAACATGTGAAATGTTGATGATATGCAAGGCATATGAATAGTGATCATAAGATCAATTTGTGAAATGAGAATGAAAGATAATGTGCATTGAAGCAATCATAAGATTACCAATAGTGATATGCATTGAAAGTGATTGTAGATTCAATCTCCCATACATTGTTAACAAATGACATATAGATAAATAGATTGCAATTTGTATTGATGAAGATCTTATATCATGTAAAATGTCATGATAAGAATATGCAAGGCATATTGATGATGATCATGAAAGTAACATGTGAAATGTTAATGATATGCAAGGCATATGAATAGTGATCATAAGATCAATTTGTGAAATGAGAATGAAAGATAATGTGCATTGAAGCAATCATAAGATTACCAATAGTGATATGCATTGAAAGTGATTGTAGATTCATAATAATGATATGCATTGAAAGTAATCATAGATTGATGATAGTAATGTATGATGAAAAGTAATCAATGATGAACTAAAATTATGAATTGGCATTTGATCATAGAAATGATAGGAACAATGTTCTTATGTGAATGGCTTTAAATGAAAAAATGTACTAATGTTCTCTTTTTACAAGTTGAAATTTGTGAACAAGGTAAAGAGATTTTGATTTGTGACAAGGGGACATTACACGATAACGTATAAACTGGGGCATAGTCATTGCTTTTGTATGTTGTGTTTGAGGGATGATTTTATTCTCCTATTAGGTCTAATATCTATCTTGTGTGTAATGGGATTAGCATCTTGCGTATTAATATCTTTTACATCTAAGGCTCTGCAAAGACCTTCTTTGTATTAAGACTATTCTACACTAAGACCATTTTCCATTCACTTATCTGACAAGGTTCTATTCTACCTAGTAGTAAATAAAATCAAACCGCTTGCTTCCAGAGTCAACTGCCTTAATGCATGGGATACATAGTCACCCTGGTTCTCATACCTTGGTGCATAATATCCATATGCTATATCAAATAAAGGATTGCTCTATTTTCACATGTCAAGCGTAATTTTTTCCAAATAATTCCATCATTCTTTCATCTATCAAACAATGTTCTTTTCATTCCAATTCATTTTTCTTTGTTAATCATTTTGTGTCATCCTTCTTATCATTTTCTTATCACATCATTGTTAATCATGTTGTTTCATCATTTTCTTATCATTTGATTATCATATCTTTAGTAATCATTTGTTTCATCCCATTTGTCTTCTCATTTATTTCTTCTGTCAATTGGTTATCTTTCATTAAGATTAATTGATTGTTCATCATATTCTTTTCATTAATCAGTTGCTTCTTCTTCAATTGGTTATCTTTCATTAAGATTAATTGATCGTTCATCATATTCTTTTCATTAATCAATTGCTTCTTCTTCAATTGGTTATCTTTCATTAAGATTAATTGATTGTTCATCATATTCTTTTCATTAATCAGTTGCTTCTTCTTCAATTGATTATCTTTCATTAAGTTAATTAATTGTTCATCATATTCTTTTCATTTGCTTCTTACATCGATTGATTATCTTTTCATTAAGGTAAATAATTGTATCATCACATTTGCTTATCTTTTCTTTCGGTAATTATTTGTTCATCATATTCTTCATTATCATTTGATCAACATTTATATGTTACTCATTTGTGTCATCATGTGATCATCATTAACCATTTCATCTAAATTCATTATTTTCATCATTCATATTGCATTTTCTATCATGTCATCATAGACATCAAATAAAAAAAATATTTCCATCATGTCATCATAAGCATCAAATAAAACATCACATACATCAAATAAGCATCTATACTAAATCCATATCACATCACATCATTATGCGTCATAGTACATCTATCATATCATCAAAAGCATAAAAACATCATAAACCATCCAATACGGCCAAATCATCATATATATATCAACAAAAATAATAAAGTGTCCATAATATATAAGTGTCCATGATACAAGTATACATATGTGTACATCATCATCAAGCCCACAGGCATCAAAATACAAAAAGATATACATGGATATACACATCTCATAAAAAATATACAAAGTGTCTGCACATAAGGTTGAGCTACCCCCCTCTGAAAGTGTTGGCTGCTGATCAGGCCCTGTTGGTGGTGGCTGAAGTGGTCTCTGAGATACTGACGGCTACCCTTGGCCCTGTGTCCCTTGTCCTGCACTCGCCCTAGGAGGCCCCATCACTAATGGTCCTGATCGAGCTGATTTGGAACCCCCTGCTCTACTTTGCATGCTAAAACTAGGAGCCCTCTGAGATGTTGGGACTGCACTCTCACAGAGACCCAATTAGTACTTTACATGCTGCTCGGCCTAAGCCAAGCTATCCTAAATCGCCATCATGTACATCCATATCTATGACATACTCCCGCTAGCTATAACTCTCTATGTTTCATCTAACTACTGCTGCACCTGGGTCATCTCGGATCTACATGTGTCTCTCTCTCCTATCACCTGTTACAGCTGAACTTGTAGTCCCTATACCTGCAGAGATTGTATCTATAGGATGGCACTGTCCCTCTCCACTGTAATGCCTATAATAACTCCCTACTGCCGCTCTACCTCCACCTGCAATCTATCTCAGGAGGCTCATAATGTGTCTATGTCCTCCACGTCTCCATCTCCTCCTGCTCCTCCTGCTGCTATCTGTGGCCCCTGTCCTACTCTGTCATCTCCTCTCCCTACATCTGGAGGGATCGCAACGTGTCCTACTACAACTCTCTGCCTAACTCATCGTTGCTGGCCAATGAGAGGCTCTACCACATGTCCCGCCTGTGTCCTAGGTGGTGTTAGTCTCACTAGCCTGTGTGTAGCCCACCAAGCATCAAAATCAAGGTTGGTCCCTGCATCCTTTATAGCCGCTGTTGGTGGTGCCCACAACACCAGTTGTATGGATCTAATCTCTGCCTCTACTGCATCTCTGTCCATAGGTGCTCCCCAGGCACCTGCATCTCTCACCACCCTCAAAAAAATCACCTCGTGCACACGTGTTGTCAGTCGCTCCCCAAACTACCACATAACCCTATATGGCATGTCTCTCTTTATAATCATCCACACCCTCCCCATGAGGTACTGGGTCTGCATCACATACGGTAGCTCCCTATGATCATCCCACCACACCTCGCAAGCCCTCCATGGTCTCCATACCACATCATCCAGCTCATCTATAACGCACCTCCAGTATGTCATATCACCTCTCCTCCTATAATGTAGTACCCCGGCGTATAAATAATAGTATGGTCGCTCTGAGGCTCTCACCATCCCATCTGTTATCAATCTCAAAACAAGTATGTGCTCCCAGGCCCATATGTGTAGCAGTGCCACGCCGCAACCCATGTATTGGCTCTGATTGTACCTCCCCCTCCATCATCTGCTTGCGTACATCTCCCCAACAAATCACAAAATGTTGGGACTGTCGTCCTAGCACCAACACATATGTGATTAAGCCCACAATAAAAGTGGTAATGGGGCATCATCAATAACCCGTGTCAAGTCTTGTGAGGTCCCCTCTATGGGAAGATCGTCATCTGCGAATACTCTCTCCAAGGCCTCAATGCTTGTGTGAAGGTCGTATCTAACTAAGGATCCATGTATTAGGATCCGTAGCATCCGCCACACATCCTCTAACATCACTATCATCTCCCCTATCGGGAGAAGGAAGGCACTTCGCTCGCTATGTCACCACTCTATCAATGCAGTCATCATCGTAGTGTGTGCTCAGATCTCCAAGAATCGAGCTATGTGTAGTATCTCGACCCCGTTCAGGAACTCTTTGTCAATATCTAAGAACCCCAGGTCTAGACTCATCGTGCGTGGCCTTCGCACATGTGATCAAATCAGTGGCGACTGCTTCTATTCATCATAACAAAGTCAATATGTTAGCCATTAACCAATAAACAAAGTCATGTCTTCCTTACTTCTAATTCTTCCCTAAGTCAACCATTTGGATCCCCAGAACTGCTAACTTTTCTTCTTTAGTCAAAAACCTAAGTCTAGTAGGTGGTCTGATGTCTCCTGACACAGGTGCACCTTTTCTACTCTTCGACACACTTTTCTACATCGACGCGCCCTTTTACTACATAGGTGCACAGTTTTCCTACACAGGCGTGCTTATATGCAAAAGCACACCATTATCTAACCTAGGTATGTCGAAATTGAGTGTAGGCACGTTTTCTTTCTTCTACCCTTGTTTTACGTAGGCGTGTTGTTGCGCTGCGTGGGTGCTTTGTTTGTTAACGCGGGCGCACCTCCATGAGATGGACGTGCATTTCTGCATAGGCATGCAAGCACACCGTTATCTTGCATGGGCGCGCATTCATAAGCATGCAACCGCACTTTTTCTTACCTTTTCTATCATTAATGACCCATTAATTGCCCCCTAACTACCCCAGGCCCTGGTTAGGTCACTCACCGGCTGTCCTATGCCATCTAGCCACTTATAGATCCTCACTCACTTGCCTCTGTGCCTGTGATGGGGGATCGCAATCTTGTTCACCATCTCTCTCTCTCTCTCTCTCTCTCTCTTTCTTCTCTCTAATAGGTTTTTTAAGCTTGGGTGTCCAAATGACTAGGAATGGGCCCCCTACCACTATTTATAGGCCCCCACCCATGTTTTTCCCTGTTGTGCCTACCCCACCCTCCCATATCCCCTATTTGTTAACTTTTTCTCTATTTTTCTTCTATTTGTTTAGCTTTTCTACTATTCTCACCTTGTTCCCACACATCGAAATTTTTTCTAAAATTATTTATTATTTTTTCTGAAAAATTCCTTGAGGGGGCACCCATCATACCTTCTTTCTTTCATCATTCTTATTCCTTCCGGCCACAGACTAGGGCATTTTTTTTAGTTTCTTTAACCCGACGCCACCTAACGGGACGCCACATCAAAGAGGGGTAAAATCTAGACACCTAAATTTCAGCATCGTACAATTCATATCATCGCACTGCATTCACATAATTCACATTGAAATTCACCTAATTTCTCATCATTCCACATTCATTATTAAAATCATTAAATAAAATCATATTCCTCTAAATTAATTAAATAATCCAAATTATTTAATTAAATCACCATTCTTCCAATTTAAATAAATAAAATCAAAGTTATTTATTTAAATATTCAAATTTCCCTCCACTTTAAATAAATTCAAAAATATTTATTTAAATAATCTATTTCCTCCAAGTTGAATTAAAATTAATATTTAATTTAATTATCTCATGTGCACATGAAATTAAATAATTATTTATTTAATTTCCCATTTATCCTCACCCACCATAAATTCCTCTAATCAAAATCCGTTAACAAATCAATCAAAAGAGTTCACTCATCAATCAATTCAGTCATCTACTCAATCAAATCAGTTAACAAATCAATCAACCTAGTCATCTGATCAATCAGCTCAGTCAACTCTCCAATCAAATCTATTAACTCCCTTGATCCATGAAAGAGCCTGGACACTTGTCCTTCTCTGATTCATGCACATTCTCTCAACCATCCTCAACCATTGATCTTTTTGATCATCCTCAACCGTAGATATGATATCTCACAAGTCTATAAATTGAGCTTCGTTCTCCATTTCTCAGTATCTCTCGTTTTAGTAAACTTATGTTGTCGCTATCATTTTTGGGAGATCACATTTATGCTTGACAATAATAGAGCAAGCCACATAAGCAAAGAGCAAGGAACAATCAACACGAGATTTGGGTGCTATCTTGGTACACTCAATCGGTGTGGTTTGTTTGTGTATTTGGAAGGTATAATTGCATTATTTGGTATTGTTTTCTTCTTATTTGCATACTTGAATTTAGACCTTCACAAAATCCTTTTTTAGAAAAGATATAATGTTTATTTTATATAATCAATAGTTTCAAAAATTAATTTCATATTTCATATTAAATAAAAATTAGTTCTTTAGAAAAAAATTAATATATTTTTAAAGTCTTAAATTTAATTTTTGCAAAGAAATATTCCACAATTAGTTTAGTTTTTAATTATCACATTTAAATTGAAATGTAGTGACCTTGGATTTGTTAAATTTAATTTTGATTTTTCCATAATAGTATTTAAATTTTGGAAATGTTTATAGATTATGAAACAATTGTTTAATAATATTTACTTTATTTTAATGTCATTTTTAGATGGTTAATTATTTAAATGATTAATCATTTTATTTCTAGTAAATTGTATAGCATACTAGGGTTAAATTTTAAGTTATAGGTGTTTGGGTCTCATGCCTTGGAGGTGAGACCAATTCCACTTTCACCTAGGATCCTGGAGGGTATTTACCTCACAGAGGTTCTCCTTGAAGGTGTCACGTAAAGTTACATTGAACCCTAATTAGGTTACCTTCACTTTTATAAGGTGTGCGCAATGAATTTTGTATCACCTATTTGCTTCAGATTCCCCTCTCCTTGCTTTATGCAATGTACTCTTTGTAACATTGCATGTGGAACATCATCAAGTGTGCATGTTACACTATCATGTGAAGCATGATAGAAGCATGTGAGAGTTGTTTTATCAATAAAAAAAATTGTTGTGATGATTTTTATGTGTATGTGAAAATGTGGGCATAACAACTGCAGTCTGGATTTGGAAAACATTTTGTAGTAAATGTAAGTCACTACTAACTAGCCAAGATTTGAAGTTTGTTCATAATATGTAGTTTGTTGGTAGCTTGCACTTTGTTGCAAGATTGAAATTGGAGTTGCACCTCATGTCTTTTGTAGTTGTAGTCATTGCGACAAACTGCAAACCAAACTTGGTTTCTTGTTTGCAACTTGCATTTTTTCTAGCAAAGTTTGAAACTCTCTCAAGTGCTTCCAAGTGCATTAAGATCTTAGAAAAATGGATTTTATTCATTGATTTCCATTTTTAACCTAATTGCAAATGCAATTTAGTAGTTTACAAATAATTGTAATGTTATTTTTAGATCCAGTAAATAATAATTTATTTGAATACTAAGGCATGCTTAGTTTTGGAAAGAGATTTAACTAGGAATGTCTTAGCCATAAAAAATGAAGTATGAATACAAGGGTGTGGTACCACCTTCTAAGTTGATATTTGCATTGGGCAATATCTCTGATATATATTTTAGACATGTGGGTTTGGAGGAATTTTACGAAAGGTTGTTGGAAACTAGGAAGACCAAGATGTTGCAAAACATCAAATAGAATGGACTTGTGGAGACTTCTTTCTTTCTAGTATCTCTTCAATATCCAGATCTTGTTTTAAGATGTGCAAGGTTTTACAAAAAAAATGATAGGGTTGTCATAACAATTGATTATAAGGTTATAAAAACCTAGCCACGCTATATTAAGGAGATGTTGAATCTTCTAGCAAAAGAATCCTTTGTCAAGATATCCATGAAATCTTCCAAAGACTATTTTGAAGTTCGTGCTTACCAATGTTTAGATGTCGTTAATAAGATTTAGTTAGCTAAGCCAAGATCAATAATTTCTAGGCTGTCAAAAATGTTATTTTATGATGAGTTTAATGAAGAAATTAATGATGAAATTACTCTCTTAAGTTGGGTAGGAGGACTTTGCATTGAAAAATAATTCCATCCATGGATGTTCCAATTTGTTGCTAAAGTCATTTCAGGCAAATAGTTCATTAACTAGGTGATCCTCATTAGTAATAATCTACATCATCCAATCTAAGTAGTTTTATATGACTTCTTATTTGGTGTATCCTTTGGCAAGAAGGCAATAGTTTGTTGGACTATAGTAGATTGGTGTTATGGGTTCAGATTGGTAATTGGTGTACCACTATTATCCTTGGTTGGAGATGAAGCAGAACCTCGAACGTTTTAGAAGGGTAAATGATGTATTTATATTCCACATGATAAGATTGATTGAAATGATAGAGACAAGAGAATGTCTCCAGGAGCCATGGAGTAGATTAAAAAATGGGTTAATTGGTGCTATCAATTTATCACCTTTACATACATTAGGATTGTAGGATACACAAGAGCACCATTGAAACTTCCCACTTATGTTAGTGACTGGTTAGCTTTGTTAGAAGTATATATAAAAGGCACTGAAGTGTAGAAGCTATGTGTTGAGGAAAAGGTGAAAGGTCTTCCTTTCCCTTTATCAATTGGAAGATATACATGTCCATCAACATAAGAAACCAAAAATGTAGATGTAGAATTATCACTCTTAACACTAAGATCGTATGAAGCAAGGATTTATTTCAACCCCAATAAATGTAAGGAAGGATTAAAATACACTATTGTGCATAAACCCTATCTTGAGGATTATTTGGTGAATTGTGATGATGATATTGAGGTTCATAAGAGGTCATATTTGTGTATGATTGTTCTACAAATGAGGATGTATTAGGTAGTTGTGGCACCTCACTTGGATTAGAGGATAACAATGATGTATTAGATCCTTCATATGAGGAAAATAAAGTTTTTGATTAGCCTCTATTAGCACACGATTTGACTTCAAGAGAGTTTAGAAAACTAAAAGTAAGAACCTCTTCAATGATTATAAAGAGTAAGAGATCGTTTGAAGAAAGATTAAAGAGATTTTGAAGAAACCATGTTGTTGTAGTGGTAATAGTAGGAGTAGATGGAGAAGAACTATAAGAAGAGGAATAAGTAAAGTTGATTCAGAAAAGTCACCTAAACTGCAGTTTGTATGTTCACGGGTAAGTTAACAAGAGAAGGGGTAAGAACAAAATATGGATATACCCCTAGTCATCATGATGTTATTCTCGAGGCTCCTTCTCAAGTTGTGCAGCTTGAGGTGACTCAAGTTGATGAGCTTGCACCCTTGTCTCTAGAAGAAATTTTTGGATTGCCCTCTCCAACTCCTCATAATTCTCCTCTTATCATTCAACCATCAAGTCTTTTTATTTTAAGTCCTCCTAGGTATCTACAAGAAATAACTCTTATTCAATCTCTAGATAAGGTACCTAATAAAGTTCCTTCTTTTAAAATTCCTTCCCCACCTCTGGTTTCTAATGATCAAAGAACACCGCAACAACCACAAGCCGTTGTCTAAGCAAGAGAAGCTCAAACTATGAATAAACCATAGTGGTTTTATCAAATTATCTAGAAAAGAGAGTTGTGAGACTAGCTTCAGATGATCTTGCACAACTAGCCACTTTGTTTCCAAAGCCTAATCTCCAAAAAGGGCTATAATAGGATCATCTATCACAATTAATAGTTATGGGAATTGATAAGCACAAATTATTATTCCACTTTTAGATATACAACCATCTAATTATACAGCTACCACCATTGCTTTGGGTAAGCCATCAAAAGAGGAAGGAAAAAAATGCTAAATTATTAGTAGATTGGTTCATTCAAAAGATGGATAAAGATAGGGCAACCAAAGAAGAATTGAAGGATAAAGTTACGTATCTCATAGTTTATATTAAGTATTTAGTGGGTCCTATTGGTTCATCTTTGACAGATGTATTTCCTCGGCATATTCTTAGTATTGAAAAAGAAATTCTAGCTGTAGGGGAACTAGGGAATGTGATGAGAGTCATTCACGCTTGGAATGTAGAGTTGGTAAGTTTGGGATATAGGATAATGGAGGAAATAGTTCAAATCATAATGACATTATCTAAAGAATTGGAGGCTACTGATACTTTAATGACAAGAGTAAGATCTAAATTAGAGGAAATAAATAATATCTTTCCTCAAATTTCTCATATGGCATATATATGTTTTCCTTATTTGGTGGATGAAGGCAGTCTCAGTGATCAAGAGACTCATGTGCAAAATAAATCAAAGTTGACATATAAATTTTGATGAAGATCTTGAGGAAGTGTTAGAATAAGAGCCATAAGGCACATTCTCTTGTTCAAAAATGTGCACAATGCCTTGCATGAATTCATTGAAAAGTTTGGATTTTCTTTGTTCAATGAAAATCAAAATATACAATCGTTGCAAGTTTTAAAGGATCAATTTCAAGAAAATTGATGAAGAGAGAATCTCCCAAGAACCCTAGCTTTGCAAAAAAAATTGTCAATAACTTGATAAAAATAAAGGGTACTTGCAAAAGTTTTGGGCTCAAAATGGTGAAGTTCAAAGATATTCAATAGAAACTTTAGGAGATTTTCATGAAAATTGATGTTAAATTCACTCATTTAGATGGTTTTGATCATAGATTGGTGAAGGTAGCATTGGATAATTATGTTGCTTATTTGCAAGAGTTGGAAAATGAGGTTTCCAAAGAAAATTAGTCAAAATGGTCATGATAGTCATTTGGACATCAAATTTTATCATGGAAGTAATGAGAAAAAAGAAGAAAAGTATCCAATATAAATGTCTCTTGGAATTTCTATTATTTTAAAATTGGAAGGAATGACTTTTCGCTTTCCCCTTTCTTTGGCATATAAATATTTATGTATTTGGCATTGTAAAGGGTTGAAAAACTCTCGTTCATTATTAATACGATTTTGCTTTAGCTTCTTAGCTAGTTCTTTTTCTTTTTTGTTCAAGTTTTCCAAACTCTAAGCATGTACCTTCCTTCACATGCTTAGTTCACCAAATGCTAATGAGTTTGAGATGTTCTAGAGCCTTTTGATGTTTTACTGATGGTGAAGCATTTTGTATGGTAAATCAAAGCATATTATAGTGCCAACACTTACAAATCATTATTATATTTGCACACCTTTTCCCTTTGAAGATTACATTGTCTTGTGTGGTGATTGCGGTGACGGGTCACATGAAGATTGGTTTTGATAAAATTTGTCAATTTAAAGAATGATGTGTGAAGGACAAGGAGTGCATGCTTAGATTTATTTTCCCTTTTCTTCCTCCCCACTATTTTCTTTTTTGATCTCATGGTTACTTTTCCTCACTTAATTTTTGTTTGTTATCTTAGGGTTTGCATAAAGAGGGCCTTTATTATTCTTTAATGTTCAAGAATCTTTAAAAGTTTCATGCATGTTAAATGAATGGTGCATATTTTTAGATTTCTTTAATGGTTTTTTGTGTAAATTGAATTATAAGTCTCTTAATTTTGGCACAATTTTTAGGGAGAAAATCTTAGCATTCTTGAATTATTGCATTGTGACTTTTTGTATTCCCTTGTGATAATTAGAAATCTTGTGGGTTTTGATAAGATAAATTGTTGAGATTCATTAATGTGATTATTATTTAATCATGGGAATATTTTGTGGATTGGATTTATATTGAAATTTGTCCTTAAAATCTAAGATTTAGATTATAGTGAGCTTTGTCTCAAATCTTTAGATTTTCCCTTCTAAATTTAGAATCTCTGATGAATTCACTGGAGTCGGGCTTGAATGTGATAGATTGAAGCTCTCCTGTTGAGATATTTTGGGTCTTTCATTTTGAGATTATCAAAATAAAACTCTTGGGGTTTTGTACCTTTCAAGTAGGGGAACTCTCATTTTTCTAACTTGTTGGTGTGGTAAAACACGTATAAACACTATCCAATCTCCATCTCTAATATAAACTTAGAAGGTCCTAAGTCTTTCATTTCAAGCTATGATGAAATTTGACATTTCAAATCCATTGTCACTCTTATCGTTACCAAATAACATGTCATCAACATACAAAGTGATAATAATAAAATTACCATCAACCCATTTGTAATAAACACAATGATCAGATTTAGACCGAATAAATCCCAACTCCAAAACATAATAATAAAATTTACAATACCACATTATAGAAGATTGTTTGAGACCATAGAGGGATTTTTCAAGTAAAAAATCAACTTGTCCTTACCCTTTTCAATATAGTGCTCTAAATATGACACATATTTCTTCCTCCAAGTTACCATGCATGAAGTTATTCTCACATATGTCCATTCAACCTTAGGATCAAATGTAGCAACACAAGATAACAAGAATCTAATGGACATGTTAGCTTAGGAATAGGAGAAAAATCTTGCCAAAATCTATTATCTGAAATTGGAAATATCCTTTTGCAACTAACCATGCTTTGTACTTTCCAACACTATTATATGAACTAAACTTATTCTTGAAAACCCATTTGTATCCAACAATTCTTTGACCCTTGGATAACTAAACTAAATCCCTTGTATTATTATTTTTCAATGTATCAATTTCCTCCTCTATGGTCAAAACTTCCAAGATTTACTATCATTCATTTTCACTACCTTCTTCATTATTCTAGGCTCATTAGTGATAATACTCAACGCAAAAATGTATCTAAAATTAGGTGGATCATACATTTCTAGTTGTCATCTCTATTAGGTGGCCCTCGTCAAAGGCTAAGGTGAAGTTTCTTCCTCCTCAAATCTTAAAGAGATTTGAGTACTATCCTTCTCATCTAGTTCATCACGAGCTTCTAGTAAGTTATCGAGTGCAACCTTCTTGGTATTTGGTTGTAGCTACACAACTAACTTGGCATCATCCCTTGGTTTCTTAACCACAAAACTAGATAAGATCTCCTTAAATATTACATTCTAATTGTGCATGGTCTTTCTAGTTACAAGTTTCTAGAGCTTGTCTCATTTCACGCCTTCACTATAGCTAATGGAGTTACACTCAACAACTTTGTAGTCTAACTTAGACCTATTTACTTTGGGCACATGAACATATGCTTCACAACCAAAAATGCAAATATGCTGAAGTGAGGGATTCTTTCTCATCAAAACCTCCTATGGGTTTTTATCAACAAGTGTCAATTTATAAGACCTATTATTTAGGTAACATATAGTGCTAATTACTTTTTCCCAAAACTTGTGATCTAAACCAACACCATTGGGCATACTCCTAGCCCTATCTATCAATGCATTGTTCATTTTCTTTACAATTCCCTTCTATTGAGGGTTGTATAAAGTTATCTTATGTTGTATGACTCCATTTAGCTTACACAATACATCAAACTCTCCTAAAAAATACTCTCTACCATTTTTCATTCTCAATATCTTGATTTTTCTACCCATTTGGTTCTCCAAAAGAGTTTTAAACTCTTTAAACTAATAGAGGACCTTGGGATTTGGCTTAAAAAAATAGATAAAAGTTTTCTTAAAGAAGTCATTAATGAAAGTAATAGAATACACATATTTTCCAAGTGAAGGTACATCTATAGGACCAAAAACATCAATACAAATTAAATCTAAAACACCATCGTATTTGAAATAGATTGAATAAAACTAAACACAATTGTGTTTCCCATCTATGCAATGTTCACAAAATTCAAAATCCAAATTACAATCAATTAACACCTTAACAAGGTTTTTATTTTTCAAGGTCCTTAGGCCCTTCTCACCAATATGGTGCAAATGCTTGTGCCACAACATGGTCTTCTTGTAAGGAAGCTAAGGTAGTAGAACAAATTCCTACACTAATCTTGAGAGGAGGGATATACAAAACTTTTCATATCTTTACAATAGTTATATAAATCATACATAAATAAACATAAATAACAATCATACTATGACACAATAATTATGTGGGGAAACCCTTTTGGGAGAAAAACCCCACACTCTAAAATTTGCCCAATATATTATTAAGAAATCAACAAGATTACAATATACTTGCAGAGCAAGCTTTCACAGGAGTATAACCAACCAAAGATCTGGAGGCAACTCAACATCTATAAGACTCTCACACACAACCTCCATCTCAAACACCTAATATATAGGACATACAATACATGAAACTATCAAAGAGTAATTACAAAACCATGAGCTAAAACCACCCAAAAAAGTGGCACCCAAATTATCTCCATTCAAAGATGTCCTATGATGTGTCAAAACATGCACCAACACATGTAACTACCCCTTACAACTCGTTTCTATGTCCAACACATTTTACATTTTCAATATGAGAGATCTAACTTCTAGAGGCCATAACTTTTAATCGAGGAGGTTGATGTCAAACAACTGATTTTTTTTTTTTGGCCAAAAACAACCCTATAGCCCAGAAATTGAGTTTTATTTTTTATAACTGAAAAATCACATCTTTTTATAATTTCAAGGTTGAGACACCTTTCCTAACATTCTCCCCCTTTTCGAACACCTTGCAAGAGCAAAGGAAGTATCAACATCACGATTCAATTGCTAGGGGCTGAGAGGCCCAGAGACTCTAAACACCAATTGAACTTCTCTATGCTCACAAGTTTAGTTAATGAATCTAAAACATTCATTAAAGTCTCTACCTTAACTAGATTCACCCTTCCATCCTCAACCATATCTCTGACAAAATGATATTGTACATCAATGTGCTTGGTCTTGGCATTAAATGTCAGGTTCTTAGCTAGGCAAATTGTACTTTGATTATCACAATAAACTATCACTGCACCTTGTTTTTTTCCAATATATGAATAGAGTCTCTTAAGACAAATGGATTCTTTACAAGCATGAGTCACTTCCATATACTTAGATTCAATAGTGGATGAAGCAACCATATCCCGTCGCTTACTCATCTAACTAATGGCACCACCAAATAAAGTAAACAAATAAGCATTGGTGGATTGTCTGCTATCAACATCACCTGCCCATTCTGAATCCACATAACCATGAATATTAAGGGAATGCATGTCTCCTATTAAATTACCATGATAAAACAAGGAATATTTTGAGGTACCCCACAAATATCTAAAGACTCTTTTAAGTACATCCCAATATACTCTACCAATATTAGATTTATATCTGGAAAGAACTCCCATTGCTTGGGTAATGTCAAGTCTAGTACGAACCATAACATACATCAAACTTTTGAGTACACTTTGGTAAGGCACTATGCTCATGTCTTCCATCTCTAATGGGGATGTTGGACATTGTGAAGCAAATAACTTCGTTTCAAGTATAAAAGGAACACACAAGGGTCTACAATCCTAGATATTAAACCTCTATAAAACTAATTTGACATACTTACTCTACCCAAGCCATAATTTTCTATTCACTCTATCTCTTCTTATTTCCATCCCAAGAATGTGTTTAGCTTCACCGAGATCTTTCATTTCAAATTTAGCTACAAGTTGAGACTTTAGTTATGAAATAATTCCTTTACCTTTACCAATAAATAACATATATCATCAACATTTAATGTAATAAACAAGAAATGATCACCATCAGATTTATAATAAACATGTAGTGATCTGATTTAGAATGCTCAAATCTTAAACTTAACACATATTTATCAAATTTCTGGTACCACATCCTAGGACTTTGTTTGAGGTCACACAAAGATTTCTTCAATTTACAAACCAAATTACTTTTACCTTTTACCACGTAGTGATCTAGCTGTGTCATATAAATATCCTCCAAATCACCATGAAGGAATGCCATTTTCACATCCATTTGCTCGACCTCTAGATCATAAGCAATAGCAATTGAAAGCAAGAATCTAATGGATGTCATTTTTGAAACAAGATAAAATATCTCACCATAATCAACACCCTCAACTTGAGAGTAACCTTTTGCAACCAACCATGCTTTGTACTTCTCAATACCTCCATCTAAACCAATCTTTTTCTTGAACACCCATTTGCAACCAACATATTTTCATCCTTCAGGCAATGGTACTAGGACTCATGTATCATTATTTTTCAAAGCTATCATTTCTTCATCCATAGCAATCTTCCAAAACTCTACATCATTCATACCTAATGCCTCTTCTTCATATCTGGGTTCATCTATGTTAGTATTCAAAGCAAAGATACATCTCCAATCATCATGTGAATACCTTTCAGGTGGTTTTCTATGCCTTGTAGATCTTCAAACAAGTTGAGTTGGAGGTTCTTCCTCCTCTTCTGAAGATTCAGAGGTCGATGAGCTCTCCTCAACTTCTTGTTTGTCTAGGGGCCTTGATTCAACTTTCTCAGGCATAGAAGGGAGTTGAATCATATCCTTTTGTTCACTTTGTTCTGGCTGCAATGTAATAGAAGAAGGCTTAGTTTCTCTAAAAATCACACTTCTACTATATATTACCTTCCATGCAATAGGATCCCAAAGCTTGTATCCTTTCACATCGTAACTCTACCTGACGAAGATACATTTCAATGCTTTGTTCTTCAACTTTGTTCACTTCTCCTTTGGCACATGTGCATATGCCTTGCAACCAAAAACTCTAAGATGTCTCAGTGAAGTCTTGTGCCTCGACCATGCCTCCATAGGTGTTTTATCAACAAGAGCTGATGTAAGAGACTTGCTAATCAGGTAGTAAGCAATGACAACTCCTTTAACCCAAAACCTTTGTTCTAGACCAACATTACTCAGCATACTCCTAGCCTTCTCCATTAGTATCATGTTCATTCTTTCTACAAATCCATTATATTGTGGAGAATACAAAGTTGTCTTTTGTCTCTAAATGCCATAATCTTTACAGAATCTATCAAAATTGTTATAGCAAAATTCACCGCCATTGTCAGTCCTCAAACATTTTATTTTCTTTCCAATCTACAACTCAACCATTGTTTAAATTCTTTAAATCAACTGAAAACTTTAGATTTACTCTTTAGAAAATATACCCATGTCCTTTTGCTATAATCATCAATAAATGAAACATAATATGTGGATTTTCCAATGGAAGGAATGTCTACAGGACCAAACACATCATAATGAATAAGATTCAATACACCACAAGATTTATGACAACTTGAGTAAAACTGAATGTGGTTTTGTTTACCATAAATGCAATGCTCACAAAAATGCAATATTACAATCAGTCAAATCTTCAATAAGGTTTTTTATTTTTCAAGGTCCTTAGACCCTTTTCTCTAATGTGGCCTAACCTCTAGTGTCATAACATAGTATTCCCTGTAGGGAATTTTGATTCAAAAGAAAGAGCACCCTTAGGTACCTAGAAGCCATGACCATCCACTGAAAATAAAACCCTCTCATTTTCCAATGAAGTAGTCACATACTTGCTTTTCACATAAGTACTATTACACTCAACAGTGTATACATCAAGCTTATACAATGTACCAAATATGACACCTCTCGTGATCACCATAGCACCTCTAACCATCTTGCATCATATATCAGAAAAGACTACCTACACACCAACATCTATTAGTTTTTTTATAGATAATAAATTTCATGCTAATCCAGGGATATGCAACACACCATTAATCCTTTTTACTCTACTATTAGAAAATATGATTTTAACTTTACCACAACCAACAATATTTAAATGAGAATCATCACCCAAGTACACCTTACATCCATCAAATTCTTCATATTTAGAAAACCAATCTCTATTAGGAGTCATATGAAAAGATACACCTAAGTCAATTAACCATGCATCATTACGTGCACGAGTGGCTAGAGCTATAATAAACGCATCACCATCTTGCTTCTTGGACTATGTACTCTTTGAAATGTGACACAGGCACAACTATGGATGAGCCAGTTCTAACGTAGCACATGGACCCTCTCCTTGCTTTGAATGACCTCCAAGTCACTCTCGCTCTCGTGGAAAAAACTAATTGAGCAGAGGCGAGACCCAGGGGTTGTTCTATTCACTTAGGAGTCAAACCTCAGAAGAGCAGCCAACCTAATCAAGGGCCTATTGTTGTTTTGGATATGCCTTGTTCTTTCGATGGTAGTTGTTGTTGAAATGATGACATGACTTGAAGGGTCACTTGCGGTTTGTCTCCTATTGTGGTTTTTGAGATTCCAAAGCCTAGATGGATCTTGATTTTCTTTGTTTATGATTCTATTACATTGTAGTTTAGCTTCGAATGCTTGTATGCATTGTTGAATTTATTGTTCTTGTTCTATAACCCTAATGAAGTGTTGTTCTTGTGTGAGTTGTGGTCTTGGGTTTAACTCTTCAATCTCCTCAAGGACTGCCCTCACCCACTCACCTTTGATTCCAAGGCACATTTGAATGCTTGGATAGAGAGACTAAATTTGAGTTGACCAAGAGTTGAATTTTTCACTTAGTGAAGTGAACTAAGGTTTTTCTAGGTGTTTTCTCAAGTTTTTTGACCTCGTGATGAAATCGGGGAGTTTTGACTTGTCATGATTTTATTTTGACCTCACGACGAAATCAAGGGTTTGTGTGAACTTGTTTTATTCTTTTGAAGTTTTCTAATGTTTTTGGTATTTTGTGGGTTTTTCAATATACGCAAGCTATGATGTATGCAAATAATTTTTTTGTTCTTTTATCCAACTTTTTTGAAATATAATAAATTATATCAATCTAGGAATTGAAAGATGTATGCAAATTAATATGAAGTTACCCAATGCAATTATTCTATGTTTTATATTTTTCAAGATCGATTTTGGATTAAACTAAGAATTAAAAACTAGATAAAATGAAACTAATCTAAAATTGCAATTTAACTACTTAAAACAAGCTAAGCTAAGCATCTTAAATTAACCTATATCAAGGAAATCACAATGAAAAGATTACTATTCCAATAGCAAGATTTGTGATTTAGTCACTACTAAAACATGAAAAACTTGGAATATGGAGATGCATGAACCTTCACTACCGTCAGGAATCCTTGTGTATGGAAACCTCTTCATCCTATTGCAGCAGCGAGGTCATCCTCTTTGCATCAAGTGGGAAGGGAAAGAAAAAGAATGAGCTTTGAAAAACTTTGAACGAGCTGAATGTGAGCTAAGAGCACTATGGCTTGAGAATTGGCAAGTGTAATGACACTATGAAGCCTTTGAAGGCTTTGGAAAAATAACAATAAACAATAGGCAGCTAAGTCTTGCAACGAGCATAAGCATGCTAATTAGAGAGCAAAAGATAAGAAAAAGATGGATTGTGTTGCATATGTGTTGTCATTGATGTCAACAGTGTGAGGTTCAGTGATGGATAGGATTGATAGCAATAGTGTTGTGGTGAAAAGGGATGGAAGTGAAGTTAATGTCAGCAGTAGTATAATGTGTTGATATGGTGTGATGATTAGTAATGTTTAGAGATCCCAGAGATTAGTGGTGACTAAAGGAGACTGTTGCAGAGTGTTGTGAGACAGAGAAGCAAAGTGACGAGCATATGCTATGATGTTCAAATAATAAGACAAAGAGAAGATGGACCGGAGAAGGTGTGAAGTAAAGGGTAAGATGATGAAAGTCATGTACTATGTATACTAATTGGATCAGTATCATCTGTACACAGTTGTACCCTATCTTCTAAAGTTCATGTAGAGGAGAAATTTGTGAGCATAAGAATGTACTAACATGAAGTTGTGATGAAAAGAGTTGTGAATTGTTGTGTATAATGTTGAAAATGAAGTCTCTGATGTGGTGAATGTTGTATTCATTGTTTCTTGAGGAAAAACATTGCTTTAGTTTTGAAAGAAAGATTTAGGAAGTCCAAGGCACTGGAATTTGCACAGAAGAAGATTGAGAGAATGCTCCACATTCCTCCGTATTTGAAGATATGGCCTTGTGGTTTGGAAGTTAGTTAGAGACATGTGTGAAGGTCGTGTGTGCATGGTTTTAGAAGATGAAAATTAATATAGAAGATTCTAGAGCTTGCAGAGTGAAGACAATTGTTCAGTGTTGATGTAGTCAAGATGTGTCTGAGAAATGCTTCGTATTTCTCTACTTTTGAAGATGAGGTCCCGCATTTTGAAGGATGGTTATTTATAGACGAGAAGATGGTTATATTCAAGTTTTAGTTGATAAGGTGTACCACAAAAGTCCTCCAGAGTCAGCAGAACAAAGACATATCATGTTGCTAATTAGAAGTGTCTGGAGGATAAAGTAAAAGCCACCGCATTTCACCACATTACATTATGGGGTGTTGCTGGTTGAAGGATGTGTTTAGATGGTTTGTATATTTTCTAGTTTAAGTGTTTAGGTGCTAAAGTGCACCGCAAGATGGTTTTTCAATGTTCTATCTCAATAATGTGTTCAGTGTTCACTTGTGATGCCAGGCTCTCTTTCTAATTGATTGTGCCACAAAGAAAGTATATTTTTTAATGGAAGGATTGGTTGAGAAGGTTTGTGTAAGTCTTGTATTGCTTGTGTGATGATCCACATGATGCTAATTGATCCCTTTGGTATTGGAGCTATTTTGTGGAAGAATAAGTGTTGTTGGGCCAACTTGAAGTGTGTCAATGATTGTGCTTGATGTGTGGAAGTGTGTGCCAACATAAAAGAATGTGTTAATGAAGAATAGGTCCTAGTTATCACTTGGCATTGGTTTTCTACATGTTTTGGATGCTGACTTGGTGTGGCCTTACACGTTTCATGAACACACGTTTCATCTTGGCCGACATAGGAGAAAGATTTTGTAATTTGTAGAAGGTATAAGTGAAATATCTTGTTTGTTATGAGTGGTATGGATGTGTGAGAATGTGTGACGATGAGTGAGTGAGTGTGGAAGTGAGTGAGTGAGTGTGGAAGTGAGTCAGTGAGTATGGAAGTGAATGAGTGAAGAAGACAACAATGTTCGCTTTGTAGAGGAAGTGAAGATTGTGATTGATTTGGTCTAATTAGCGAGATCAGTTAATCTGTAAGTGCTTGTTGCATTATATTTCAGGTAGTGTGTCCTCCCTTGGGTTGTAGCCCTTAAACTTATTATAATCTATTTATATCATTATTTTGTGAGGCTGGATTTGGACAATAGATCCAAGAAGCTTGCTCACCATGGTTTTTCCCTTCTAGGGTTTTCTACATAAATATGGTGTTATGGTTGCGTGTTCTTATGTTGTGCATTGATTTTTTTTATTTAATTTATCATTTGATGGAGGCACCAAAAGATTCGGTAAACAAAGTTTAATTTGGTATACGATATGGGATATACTATTTCACCCCCCTCTCAGTATATCAGTGTGTTCTAATAGATTGCAATAATGAATTTGCCTCCTCTATTTCTTAGAGGAGGGGGTATTTATAGGTTGAGACAACAGAAGAGGGGTGGGGATGATTGAGGAGTTAACTCCCTTGATTGGAGAGTTAACTTGCTTGATTGATTAGAATACTGAATAGATTGGAGAGTGAAGAAGCCTTGAAAAATTATCAAATAAGAAGAAATGGAGTTCACATGAGAGGAAGAAGAGTTTAAAAGAATAGATTGGGCTAAATTTGCTTGATTGGGAGTGTTGATTGAGTTAATTATGGACTCCTCTATGTTTAGCTTGGAATTGCATGCAAACCAGACAAAAATAAAGTCTTTCTGGGCTCAAATTGAAGGAGAAACTTGTGTTCAAAATCCACAAGGGTCACCCTTTTCACCAAGACAGGTCACCTTGGGTGACCCAAAGACGGTGACACCTGGGTGTAGACAAAAAGTTGTGTATGCTAAGTTATAGTCTGAAATAGGGTGCATGATAACTTCAAGAAAGGTCACCTGGGGAGTTTTGGTCATTAATAAGGGGAGACCCATAGAGGAGGAAAGCTGGACAGAAGCTGAGACATGGGTTTGGTCTGTTAGGTTGTCTAAAGGCTTCCCAGGGTCAGAGACCTTTAGAATGGCATGTCAAAAGGTCGAATTAGTAATAAAAGGAAAAAAAAACTAAACATGTAGGAAAGAGGAAAAATGTGATAAAAGAAGAATCAACAAAGGTGACAAGAAGAATGGTTAGGAAACTAAATAATCAACAAGGGAAAAGCCAACCAACATGTGTCACCAAGAGGAGTGTTGTTGAGGGGATGCTATTATTCATGCTTTCGTGTACATGATTGGGATTACATATCATCATAGGGTCCTCATGGAAGCTCATGCATCTTTTTAGTGCTTACATATTTTCCCCCTCGAGGGTGGTAGTCTACATGAAAGGTAGGTACTGTTCCTGAAATATGCTTACCTATCGTCAATTTGTCACAATTGTACCTACAAATACTAGCATTAGTTTGACATTTGAGATATTAAGATAAACAATGAAATTGGAAATAAACAAACCTACCATGAGTTGTATCACAAGTTTGACTAATTGTCTACTTCATCATTGGTGACCTATAAGGATGAAAACACATAAACTGAGGCACAAAAACACCACAAAAGCAAGAAACTACTTCTAAATGCATAATTGAAAACTAAGTTACAAGACAAAAGGAGTGAGAGAATTTGTGAAGAGTAGATTTTAAGGGAATCATGCATGTGAATAGTCGTTGGAAAGCTTTCGTCGAGGTGATGGCAATGGAGGCGATGAATCCTTCTTCTGCTAAGAATTAGGTACAAATAGTATGATTTCCTACCTTCACAACCCTAGTTTGAATTTTGTCAAATTTCTTGCAAATGATTTCGTTTTAGTCAATTTTTTTTGTCACATTGTGTCTATTTTGTCGTTTAAAGTGTAAACATCCTTTCGTTTGTCAAAATTGGGTAGAATTTTTCTTATTTTTGTAAATTTTTAGCATGATGGGGCATGGGATAGGGTCACCCCTTTCACTAAGGTAGGTCACCCTGGACAACATAATTGTTTCACTGGGGTCACCTGGGGAGATCCGGTTTGACAACAAGGTCACTCAGAGAGTATTACCTTGCTAAAAGGGGTGACCTTGCTTGTTTGATTCTATTTGTAATTTGATACTCGATGTTTCTAATATTCTATTTTTCACTAATTTTGACACTAATCTCATTGTTTTATTGCAATTTTGTGAAGAATATATATTTTTTGTGATTTTCAGAGTTTTGATGAGATCTAACACGTGGTTCTTTGTTCTTGATAGGAAGGACACATTTGATGGAATGCAGGCCATGAGAAACAATGGTTTTCAAATGCTTACAGGGCCCTCTCTTTAGGAGATTGTGCTATCTTGATGAAAGCAGGATTGGATAAGATATGTCATGTTCCAGTTGTCCATGCTACTTCTTGTATCTTCTGTGACATTATGACCTACTAGAATGCTGATAGGAACACTTTCAGATTTCTGTAGGTTTCAAGGAAGTGGACTATCATGAGATTTATTTTGTTTATCGCATGTTAGGGGTTCTTGCGAGGGGACAGTGTCTTGTTCTTCTCGAGTGCGACTAGCTTGCCAAGAAATGATCATGGGATTCCATTATGGGAGTATCTTACTCTGAGATGTAGATACCTGGATCCAACTTACTTTGGTTCCTTGACTTCCTACTTCTCCTCTGAAGAAGTACCTCATTGTTCTGATCGCTTCAAAATTGTTAGGATATAAGGGAGCATCCAGACTTAGAGGGTGTTGGCCATCAATCATTCAGTGCATAGAGCATGCTACTATGTTTGCGTGGGGTGTTGACATCTTAGCTATGGTCTACTGTGATTTCTATTGTATTACGTACCAAGATGCTCATACCTTTAACCATCCCTCTTTGATCATGCCATGGATTTATGAGAACATACAACCATTTCAAAGGGAGATTCTGCTTCTTGACCCTATACTTCAAAGAGCTACACAATGGGGTCAACTTGGTCACTTTGACACTAGCTTGCATGTAGTGGCTACTTTGATTGACACTGACATGATTCTTGATCCTTATATTGATATGGAGGGTGCATGGCCTAGTGACACATAGATTAGAGCACTTTACAAGGGTGTGGTTCAACTTTGAGATAGAAATGGTTTTGTTGAGCTTCACCACATCGAGTGAGTCTTACAACAGTTAGGTGATGATTTTCTAGAGGACTTGACCCTAGTTCCCACTTACTATAGGACCATTCAGGAGATGGGAGATTCTAAGTAGGGGATGATCACAAGGACTCCTTTGACCCTCAGATTCCTAATTACTAGGCTAGTTTGTACAGCTCACAACTTTGGTTCCGATCGTAGGGGAGGAGAGGGTTTGATCCTCATGGTTTGATTACTCTTAATGATTATGATTCTACTGATGAGGATTATGATTCAGAGGGAGAGGATCGTGATGAGGTCAATGAAGGAGAGGATATCTAGAGATTCCTCCTAATGAGGAGGCTTCCATATCTCTTGTTCATGATCATACACCAGATGACCCTTCTTGGGAAGAGGGAAACCCTTGTAAGTACCCTTCCTTTTGCTCTTGTTTTTGTTGTTTTTTGCACACTTGGATTGTTCAAATAACTCTCTCTTCTCTTCTTTCTTCTCTTTAGACACTGCTATGGGATGGGGGGAACTATTCCGTGATTCAAGCTTAGAGCTTTTGGTTTCATTCATGGGTCATTCTAGTGAGTCTGTACTTGTTGATGCTTGTCTTCCTTCTCGAGCTGGCCATCACACAAAAATTCTTGCACCTACATATTATGCTAGCTAGGAGATTACTTCTTTACATGGTGAGATCAGGGAACTTAAAGCTGAGAATGTCATCCTTCGGGAGATGGCAAGTCTTGGAATTTGTAGAAAGGCTTCTTGAGTTGACACGACGGGTCCTTCACATGTTCCTAGTAGAGTTCCTTCTCTTTCTCATAGGACCCACATGGGTTCTAATGCTACTTGTCATAGGAGAGTTAGGAGTCGGAGCCCTGGTGGCTCTATTGGTCAAAATCACCCCTAAGTTTTATCTATGTTTTGCTTATTCCTATTTTGCCCCCTTGCATGGGGAGACTTAAAGCATTTTGTCCTTGGTTCTGCTCTTTTCTTTATATCAACTTTGTACTAGCACTCTTGGGACTTTCCTTATGACAATGATCATCTTTTATCTTTTATGCTCATTGGTGATTCAAAACCTTTGTGATTATGATCTCTAAGACTTTACACAAATGCAGAATGATTATGATATATTTTTGGTCTTTTTTGAATATATATGAATTAGTGCAATGTATGAAATGCAGGGACATAAGAAGGAATGCAACACACTTTAAACCTATGGAATGCCATGAGTTATGATGTATAGACTTATTGATTTTCATTTTTCTAATTTTTGGTATGATTAATGCATGATGGAATAAAAAAAATGACAACTGTTTAGTGAGATTTTTGCTTTAGGAGATTGCAAATTATCTTGGTATAAGAGACTTCTTTAATTTTCTAAAATAGGATTTAGGAATTAAGTGGGAAAGGGATGCGAGATGGAATGCTTATGAATTTTAGGCTTTGCTAAAGGCTAAACACTGATCCTTATCTAAACAAAACATTTTGACAAGATTTCAACTTAGAGAAGAAGCAAATTTTATTAGTTCTTGTTAGACATAGATCAAAGATGGCCAACAAGAGGAAAAATCTTCAGAGTAGAAGATGGCCCTAAAGATAGCTAGACTCCTAGTATTGCTTAGCTGGTGTGTGTGTGTGCTTAGTTCATTATTTTCTCTGGTAGATTGTCACCCTCATAGTTTTGAGCTTAGATTTATCTCCACTTGAGAGTATGGACAATCAACAATATTCTCTCTTTTCACTCTCTTTTTTTGTATCTCTTTTAGTTGTATTTTGCAATATCTGACTTGAATCTATCATCATTTTTTTGATATTTTTTATGCTTTTTGATGGGATGCTTTGAGGCTTTATCGATGCTTTGGATATTCAACTGATTTGGTGCTTATAATCTCACTTTTTTCTCACACATATATATTTATTTATCACTCATTTTTCATTCACTCGTATTTTAGATTGCTTCCTTTAGAGTTATGATCTTTTTGACATTTTTAGCCAAGAGAGATAAGGGGATGAGTTCCACCAAAAGTTTTACTATCCTGTCAGACTTCCCTTCTAATAAGAAGAAATGGAGGAGGTCTATTTACAATCTTCTATTGAGTACTATAGGTTTGAAGACTGACTTTGTTTAGACTTAATGGAATGGATTGCTAAGACTGAGATCAGTGTGGAGCTAAAAGCTAGGCTTTGATTAGAATCATTAGGGTATGTGAATAGGGGAATGGCAATTGTGAACATCAGGGATCTCAAAAGCTAAGAGGATCAACCTATGTCTAAGTAATTTTAGACTCCTTACTAAAACAAATATCCAACAAGAGCATGCCACTCACATCTAGATGTAGGATGAAACATAATGAAACAAAAATGCATGAAAGATTCAATTTTTTATGATTTTATATTTTTTTGAATATTTGATTTTTTTGGTGTTTTTATTTTTATGATTTCTTTTATATTTTTCAAACATAATATCTATTAAGGTTAAAGGCGTTGATCATCTCACCAAATTCCTCTCCTTCCATCATGTACAAAAGATAAGCGTCATTTCTAACATCTTCTTTGACCATGTACGGACCTTTCTAATCTTCATGAAATTTCCTCTTTTTCCAGTATTTCTTATTATTAGTGCTCCCTCTTCAGAGGATAAGTTCACCTATTCTGTAGGGTCTTGAAGGTTGATTTTTATCTGGTTGATTCAATTGAGGGACCACTCCTGTTAATGCAAGGGGTCCAATACAAGGCCCCGTTGCAACTCAAAAGCTCAACGAGTAAGTCAAACTCATCCTGCATGTAGACATTCACCTTAGGACATTCTTGAATACTCTACAAGAATTGGAATAATTCAAAGGGGGTTTACAACTCTCTTTTCTCATCCAGAGGAACAAATATTATGCTTGTTTTCCTATTTAGTTTTGGCTGCATATCTATAGAATATCCTACATACCTTTTTGGCAATTAAAAAATGATAGGATCTTCAGTTCTTATGTTACCCGCATCTTATGTTCTTTTTGGATTTCTCCCTCACTCACCTCATCTTCATCTAGGAGCCTTTCTAACATATCTATCTATACTAAGGATGCTTCCCATTTGTCTACATCATTAGATTTTACTGAAGTTGAGGTAGAAGGTTGATCAATATTTTGTGCGGTCAGAATGAATTTTGGTGACCTTTCAAGAACGTTCATTGATTCATTGTCTATCGAGTTTTCTTTTTCTTGATCTTGTGCTTTTACTTCAGTGGGTGGTGTTAATGATGTGTAATAATCCTCAGAAGGTGAGAGTGGTGTGTATGAATCACTTTTCTCTTGTGTTTTTGATGCATGTGTCTCACTAGATGTCATTTCCTTTGGTGGCATTAAAGGAGTATAAGTTTCAAAAGAATCCTCCTCTGGGTCTAAGAAGGCATGTGGGTCTACTCCATTTAAATCTAATGTCTTTGTTTCAAATTCAGGCCACTCTATTCGATGAGATTTTTATCCTATGCATGGGAAAACCTGATTAACTTGCTCATATTTTGGGGAAACATTGATGGTGAGAATCTCTAGGGGAATTGTAGAGGTCCTTCTTTTTCCAACCACTCAATGATTTTTATCACCGTTTCGTTGAGAACTACATCTTTTTGTTTCGATGATTCCCCTTTCTCAAAGGTTCTTATTTCCACATTGTTGACAATTTTGGTAGGCATTTCTGTCGTTTTAATTTGTATCGATTAAGGTGTGGGATTTGGTACAAAATTTTTGTTTTTGGAAGCTCGTAATCTATTCAGATCCCTATTTTTTGGTTGCATCAGTCTTAACCATGCAAAAGGGTTCTGGGTCTCCATTTGTGGCATACACTTTTTTGAGGTGCAAGAATCTGACTTCTTGGAATAATGTGGAAGGGATGGCCTTCATTTGGTGTATCCATGGTCTTTCAAGTAGTAAGTTATACTCGGTATCCTTGTCAATGATATAGAACGTGGTAGGAATTGTCTTTGGCCCTAACAAAAAAAGAAATGTAATCTTTCCTATTATGGCAACTTTTAGGCTGTTGTACCCTCTCAAAGTTTCATGAGATGCAATGATATTGGTGTGTCGTATCCCATTCTACATAGAAGGGAGAATTGAACTATATTCATAGAGACCCCATCATCGATCAAGGTTCTTTTTATGCATGTATCATAGATCCATACTTGTAAATAAAGAGCAGGACCCCCTTCTTAGTTAGATCTGCCTCTAAAGGCATTTGCTTTAGATCAAAGAAGAATCCTGGATCTTTTAGTTCAGTGTTGGGTGGATCTATATCGAAGTCAATCTGGTTTATTTATTAATTAGGCGAAGGAGTAATTTGGTCTAGGTACCTCATGTTGAACACCCAGAATATTGAGAAGGGGGGTGAATCAGTATTCTCTAAAACTACTTAAGCATTTAAACATTCATTCCACATAGCATATTTAATTTGTAGTAAGAAAGGAAAGCATGAAATCAACCATCAAAACACATGACACATGAACACTAGAATTTTATGTGGAAAACCCCAAAAGGGAAAAACCACGGTGAGGATTAGCTCACAAATATATATGAATAATAATACTGATTACAATTAGGCTCACTGCTAAAAGGACTCACTATCCATAAAAGAGAATGCTCACTACAGGTGGCTCACTTCCAAAGGACTCACTGTCCTGATTAGAAAAAGATAGAAGAAGGGGTGGCTTGTTGCCAAATCTGAACTACTAGTAATGCATCTGACTCATGCTAGAGATATAGTTCCACTGAAGCTCAAAATGCTGACTTAACACACTTCATCTTCACCTCAAACTTATCTTATCCTTCTCTGTATCAAATTTCACACACACACACACACACACACACACACACACACACACACACACACACACACACACACTTAATTCATTCGCATTCACCACTCACTCGACACAAGAATTCAATCTTGTTTATAGACGACAATCAAGAAAAACATCAAACAAGTCGGCATGAAATATGTACTGTGTGACTTCTTGTCCTGTTGGCCCAAAAAACAAACCTATACACTTTGTAGAGAGAACCAAAGTGTGTAGCACATTTAGATAGGTCAACATAACTTATTTTTACTCCCATGATTTTGTTCCATTCATGAATCAACTCTGCACAACCTCAACACTTTAGGTCGACTTAACACGTGAAGTAGCAATAGCATGAACTAACTGTTAGTTCACAACTCAACATGCGCACCACCAAAATGCTTACCACTTGGAGACAACACACTTATGACATCCATAAACTTATCCTCAAATCCGCATAGCAAAATATTCATCTGCGATGGAATGTGGAGCATTCTAATATGCCACTAGTACTGTCATTACAGAGTCTGATATCTCTCAACTCTATCTTTCACTTCAGAGGGCTTCAAGACCTAAAAATTTGGATTTAGACTTATTTAGTATGGACCAAGAATACATTACAACTGCATAGCAAGATTCTTCAACTGGAGGAATGCGGACCAAGAAGCTGGTTCCCTAAAAATTGAAAATAATACACCAGGACTTAGACAAATCTACAGATTGATTGGTGCATTGGTCTTCTCCCGACCAACATGACTACATATTTATTCTTTGTTGTTCTCCTCCACATCATTCTCTAGACCAACATAACTGTGTCTCTACACTTTGTTGCCATCAATGACAACACTACTCACTGCCAAGCTCATTAGTCTCTTCATCATCATGCTTATGTTGCCAACAATCTGCCCCTTTGTCATCGATGGCAGCATGCAGAAAAACTTATCCCCATTTATCATCAATGATAAAGGAATTACCTATACATTTACAGATCAAAACCTCTCCCCCTATCTGAAGAGTGATCTTGCATTCCTATGTACATACACCCCCTTACTGGTTTACTCCTATACTTTAGTATCAAAATTGTTTTGCATATGTAAAAGATATCAAAATATGAACCTTATTACTTGGAGGGAAGAATATCCTTGTATATATTCTTCAACTGTAGTACTGCAGAGTCCCAATGTGTCTTGGCAGAGTTGAGAATTCTTATCTGCCCATTAATCTACAAGAGCAAGTCTTCTACTTCTTCAACTGATACAGGTGCAACTGTCATTTGTTCAACCTTATTAGCCTCCTTCAACAACCCTGTTAGCGCAACCATCTTAAAATTGACAATCTCCCTTAACTGACTCATCTGATCCTTAATCAGTTCTCTTTGACTCTGAAGTTTCTTGATAATTGCATGAGTCTTTTCAACTTCAACCCTTGGATTTCCATTGTTATCCTTTAAGTGGTTATATGTTCCGGAGATGTTTGCTATCTGCACTTCAAAGCCATCGATCTTGTCTTTTAAATATTTTGTAGTTATAGGCCATGATAAGCAAAATTGATACATTACATTTGCATCACTCAGGGAATTTTGAATACTCTTTACACTAATTCCCAATAGGTTGTATGCCTTGGAGTACTACTCTGATAGATCTATTAGTCTCTTATTTGTGATATGTTCCATAACTCTCTTCTCAGATTCCTTCTCTAAAGATGTACAATGACTATTGAAGGACTCTAGTATATGTTTCATTTGCTGTGCAAGGATCAAAGAAATATCTTTCTGTATATCTGGAAAGATTTGCTCAAAGGCCTTTATTGCTTCCTCTAGAAGCTCATTTCCTTCTACCTGTGACTACATTACTTCCTCTTGTGTAGTAGCTTTAAAAGATGGTTCCTAACAACAATTTCTTCAATGGAGATATATTTGACAAATTGATTTGTCCATCCAAAGATGACAATTGAAACAACTGAGGAGATGCAATTGATTGAATTTGTCTTTGTTGTGCCAAGAAGTGTCTGATAGAGTCTATTGGAGAGACTCCAGAACTCTCATGCCCTCTGTAATTTTCTTCTCTTCTTCAAAAGTAGTGACCATTAGTGAACCTGAGGTCTCCTAAGGACAATATTCTTCATGTATTTCTTTACTTTCTTTGTTCTCTGGAGTAATAGAGGCACTGTCCACAGTACTTTCTGCTTGTTCCTTTTCATTGAAAATTGTCTCTCTGTTCTTCTTTTTCTTTTTCTTTCTCTTCCTCATGATTCTCCTTCTTTTCTTCAACATCCTTTATATTCTCTGAAGGTGGATTGACAACACTCTGATACTCTACATCTGTGTTCACTAGAGGAGATGGCACATTATGCTCTGTCAGAATATCTTGTTCTGTATATGTTGCTGCAATCTCTTCATTTTTCTCTGGAATGTTTTCAACCTTTTCTCTTTCCTCAAAAGAAGTCCCTTCTTCTATTATATCAATTTTCATTTCCTTCAAGATATCTGTAGTTATTCTCAAGGTCTCCTCTAATCTTTTTATTTCTTCTTTGTTATTAGATATTAATGTGTTCAATCTTCTCTTTGTCCTAAATTCTTTGGCTAACCTTTGAATAACCTTATTCTTTTCTTGAGCAGAAATTGAGGGACAAATCTTCTCAATTGCCTTACTTCTCATCTCAGAATCCTTGTTCATGGCTTCATCTCTTCTCTTGGTTAATAATCTAGCAAGATTATCAGGTAACTAATCAATAATCTCTATTAAAGCAACATTGAAAGCATCCATGTACCTGATTATTTTAGTTTCAATGATTGATTTGTCATCTGAGGATATTTCATCATAGAGTTTTGCTACTTCCTTTAGTTTTCTGTATTTTGTTATGGCACTAATAGTAGCTTCAAGTTGCAAGGGTGGAAGACTTGTTTTCTTGGATTTCTTTTTCTTTCTTTTACCCTTATGATATTCAACTCCTTCATTAGATTTCTCTTCTCTTCGTTTGAAGACGAGGCTTTCCTTTTCTTTTTCACCTTCTTCCTCACTTCTTGTATCAACAGTATCAATTCTTGCTTTCTTCATGCCTGTTTCTTCTTCAAAGATTTGAGGCCCTCTTTTCTTCTTCCGAACCAAGTTAGGTACTTCTTCTTCTTGCTCTTCTTCATCATCATTATCATGGCTGATGTATTTTTCCCTTGTAGCCTTTTCTTTTACCCTTCTCTTTTTGGGAGGCTGCTGTTGCACAGAGGCACTTGATGCTATTTTCTTTGCAGAAGATGTAGCTCCGAAGGCTTTTGGGATAGTGGGAGCAAAGACAGAAGTCTTGGCAGATCTTCTTATGCTGGGAGACTCTTTTGGTGGAGTAGGTATGTACTTTGGTTTCTCCACAGGGTTCTTTGGTGATACAAACTCCTCTAACTTGGTCCTCAATTTCTCAGCATTTTCCTTTATTTCTTTCTCCATGTGCTTCAAATGCACTTTAGTGGATTTCTCT
Source organism: Cunninghamia lanceolata (assembly GCA_027924645.1). Taxonomy (NCBI): domain Eukaryota; kingdom Viridiplantae; phylum Streptophyta; class Pinopsida; order Cupressales; family Cupressaceae; genus Cunninghamia; species Cunninghamia lanceolata. The sequence goes on along the minus strand of BSBN01001252.1, from coordinate 187,891 downwards.
TCATATGTTCCAAATCTTTATATAGAGCTATCTCTTGGTTTGCTCAGCATTAGGTCTGCAAGCCCAATGACTATGTCTTTAGCAACTTCATAGCCCATCTCTAGAATCCAGACTGTTCTGGGTTCCACTGCTTCCATTATACACTCATCTTTACTTACCATGAAAATGATATCATTCTTATATTTTTCTACAACCTTCTTTGGAATCCTTTCTCTTGCATAAATTTTCTTCTGGAAATTTTTAAAGAAACCCCATAATGCAACATTCTGGGTCTCTAAGTTGCCTGACCTTCTTAGATGGTCTCTGATTTGTACCACAACAAGAATATATCTCAACCATACTATGTTCTTAATTCTGGGAATCTCTTTGAGAAAGTAAAATAGTAGGCGTATGATCAAGGAACCATACCGGAAAGGGTACCAGGCTTATTTAGTTTTCTGAAGGTTTTCCATTAGATGTTGTCTCGGCAATTCACACAAGTCAAAGTCTTTGTTTTCTTTTACCATTTGATATGTAGTATGTATCGCTATGGCAGACATAGTTTTCTCTATTTGTGAATAATATCTTGTATCCAATCACCATTGATGCATACCTCACTGCAGGATCCTCAATATTATTCACAATAAGAGATTGCTTGTCAAACTTCGCTTCGGTGAGCTTCATTACCACATCATTTTTCACATACTTTAATGCTAGAACTATTCCAGAGGAACATAAACCTGTTACAACCATAATTGCCTCTTTGCTGATCATGTGTGGTAGATCCAACCACATGAGCTTGTCATGAATATGATTCAAGACATATTTAACCCAAGTATCCTCATAGAACATGGGGAATTTGTTCCATACATCTAGCTTTTTCTCTGTCAAACCCTTGTATTCATGTTTCAGCTCAAAGTTGTCATCAGTTAGGTCATTTACCCATAGTTGTCCCAAGTTCACATGATTATATTCTTCTATCTTTGTGTGGATGTACATCCTCACATCCTTTGTATGTAAAACACCATATGGAATGTCTAAAAAGGCACCATCCGGATCCATCTCCATAGATTTGAAGGGATGTTTTTTGAACCTAGGGCAGGGTCGATCTACTAATTCTACAACTTGTGGAGTAAACATCTTCAAAGTACTATTGAAAAATTTAAGACAGGATGGAAATTTGTAAATACCTTTTGATCACTTCCAGTTAGGGTTTCATGCATAGGAATTTTGAATTGATTCTCCTTGCTATTTCACAACTCTTCTCTCTTGGAATGATTGTTTGCAAATGATCTTTTGTCAAATGAAAATCGTTTATAACCTTTTGCACATAGCCTAATTCGCATTCAATGCTCAGCTTAATAAAGCTATCAAACTCTAATTACAGTACGTAGTCACCTTCAATTGCTCCGCAATCTTCTGTAACATGATATTTTTCACCGATGTTTTCTCCAATAGGTCAAGCATGTCAACCTATACCTCATATCCATGTGTTATAGGCATCAACACCATATCTTTGGCTGGGGTTAAATTTTTTCCTGTTAAAGCTCCCCCTAAGCCAAAGCATTCTACTTAATTTATGGAGGAAACATCTGCACCAGAGACTGGCACAACCTCATCCTTCATCTTATTTTCTTCTTTCTTTTTCCAGACCTTGTCCATTTCCTTCTTTATCTCTACTAGATCCACATTCTTCACTGGATCACTCTTCTTTACCAGATCAACCTTCACATTCTTACTTTTGCAAAATTTAGCAATGTGACCTAATTTGTTGCATTCATAACATCTTACATTTTGAAAAAGCTTACTTCCATTCATTATGGATCTACATTGATTACCTTATGCCCAAATCTACTGTATGTATAATAGTAACCATTGAAATATGAAACCGTCAATACCCTTATTGTAACCATTCATCATCTAATTTCTACATTCACTAGCTTTATGACCAATTCTTTGACATGCAAAACATTGACCAATGAATGATTGAACATTTTGACTCATCCTACTCCTACATTCCATAGCCTTATGTCCAAATTTATTGCAAGAGTAACAATATCTAGAGTACCTTTGTGCAACAAGTTGTCTGATAGGGGGACCTATTTGTTATTACCCTTCTTGACTATAATCTTCTTTTGGTTATTGTTCTTCTTTTTAGCATTGTTTGAAGTCTGATTTGTCTTTGAACTTTCACCCTTTTCAAATCCTAATCCTTCTCTATCCTTAGGAGCCTTTTGATTTGCAATCATTTCATCAAGTAGTATGAAGCATTTTGTGAACTTGTCTTCTTGAATTTTTTCTTTTTCCAACCTAGTCTTTAAGACCACTATTTCTTATTCAAGCCTCGAGCATTCTTCAAATTTGCTTTTCAGTTTTTCATTTAGGCATTCTTCAATTCTTTTTCCTTCCTCAATCTATATTTTTAGATTTGTGATTGTCTCATTTATTTGATTGATCTGTTCATTTACTTCCTTGTATCTTTTTTTGAATTTCTTGTTTTACTCTCTCAACTTCTTGATGCATTCATCTACTTCCTTAATATTTTCTTTTAGATCTCTATTCTCACATTAAACTTTTTCCAGATCTTCAAGGGTTGATTTACATGTCAACTATGTAGTCTTCTTCAGTGAATTCAACACTAGGAATTTCTTCTAGAGGGATAGGATATCTCCTAGGTGCCATGTATTCACGCTCCAAGATCCTTCTCAAGTGGTTAAGCTTCTTCCAAGGAACCACTCTCTAATACCATTTGTTGAACACCTGAAATACTGAGACGGGGGGTGAATCAATATTCTCTGAAACCACTTAAGCATTTAAACATTCATTCCACATAGCATATTTAATTTGCAATAAGAAAGGAAAGCATGAAATCAACCATCAAAACACATGACACATGAACACCAGATTTTTACGTGGAAAACCCAAAAAGGGAAAAACCATAGTGAGGATTAGCTCACACACACAAATATATATATATATACCGATTACAATTAGGCTCACTACCAAAAGGACTCACTGTCCATAAAAGAGAATATATATATATATACCGATTACAATTAGGCTCACTACCAAAAGGACTCACTATCCATAAAAGAGAATGCTCACTACAGGTGGCTCTCTACCAAAAGACTCACTATCCTGATTAAAAAAGATAGAACAAGGGGTGGCTCACTGCTAAATCCAAACTGCTAGTAATGCATATAACTCATGCTGGAGATACAGTTCCACTAAAGCTCATAATACTGACTTAACACACTTCATCTTCACCTCAAACTTATCTTATCCTTCTCTGCATTAGGTTTCACTCTCTCTCTCACACACTTAATTCATTCGCATTCACCACTCACTCCACACAAGAATTCAATCTTGTTTATATACCCCAATCAAGCAAAACATCAAACAGGTCGGCATGAAAGATGTACCGTGTGACTTCTTGTCCTGTTAGCCCAAAACAAAAACCTATATGCTTTGCTGAGAGAGCCAAAGTGTGTAGCACATTCAGATAGGTCGGCATAACCTATTTTTACTCCCATTACTTTGTTCCATTCATGAATCAACTCCACACAACCTCAACACTTTTAGGTCGACTTAACAGGTGAAGTAGCAATAGCATGAACTAACTATTAGTTCGCAACTCAACATGCAGACCACAAAAATGCTTTCCACTTGGAGACAACACACTTTTGACATCCATAAACTTATCCTCAAATATGCATAGCAAAATATTCATCTGTGGTGGAATGTAGAGCATTCCAATATGCCCCTAGTACTATCATTACACTGTCATTATAGAGTCTGATACTTTTTCAACTCTATCTTTCACTCCGGAGGGCTTAAAGAATCAAAACTTTGGATTTAGACTTCTTTAGTATGCACCAACAATACCTTACAACCACATAGAAAGATTCTTCATAGCGGAGGAATGCGGACCAAGAAGCTGGTTCCCTGAATATTGAAAACAACACACCGGGACTTAGACAAATCTGTAGAGTGATTCTAGTGCATTGGTCTTCTCCAGACCAACATGACTGCATCTTTCTTCTTTGTTGTTCTCCTCCACATCATTCTCTAGACCAACACAACTGTGTCTCTATACTTTGTTGCCATCAATGACAACACTACTCATTATCAAGCTCATTAATCTCTTCATCATCATGCTTATGTTACCAACACCTCAATCCTATTGCCTTTAGAAGGGTTGAACGACAGGATGGAGAATTTCTGAGAAGATCAATGAATGATATGTGAGTGTATATCTTCTTTAGATCCTCAATCAATTCATAAAGTCCAACTAGAGCAAGGATTGGTTCCACAACTAACACTACTCCCTCATGAGTTTCTTCTTTTTGTTCATTGTTGAGTTTACTTTCTTCGTCATGTAAAACGTTGAATAGTCCTAACATCCTAGTTTCTCCCTTTGGTCCTAGTTGGATGGGAATGTTTGTTTCATTTGTTCTTGCAGAACTACTCATTGCATCTTGGTTGTTTGTTTCAACATTTCTATGAGAGGGAAAAGGATCTTGAAATATCTTCATGTTTGCATTCTACGAAGCAATGGGAGATTGCGTCTATCTTGAACCCTTGTTATTATTTGGTGTGACCTCTTGTGGATTTAGGAACATTTCAATGAACAGACATTGTTGGTCTTCTGGTAGCCTAGCGATGGATCTATTGTATTCCCTACATGATTCAATACTATGCCCCCGATCTTGTGAAAGGAACTAAATTAGTTATACTTGTAGGGGGTGTTTGTATCTATTGTCATTTTGATTCCACGTTTGATGATTGTTCCTGGGATAATAGTTATTGTTTCAAGGCTGATCAATCGCATTGACATTTAGAGGATAGTAATCCCTACCATTTTAATAGTCTTTGGCCTTATTCCTAATCGAGGGTTGATCTGGCCCCATTTGTTGTCGTATTTCTATTATTTTTGAGTATCTTTAGGGTAGAGGTGTTTCTCCCACTATTATCTCCTATTAGTCTTCCATTCACACCATAAGTTCTACTTCCACTATCTATTGTAGCTTGATCAATTCTCAAAGCACTTACTAAAGATTCTTCATATGATTTATGTGATAATTTTTGTACCTCTTCTCGCATATCCCTATTGAGTGCATGTAGGAAGAGATTGCATAATTCATGATGATCCATGTTTGGGGAAATTGTGGAAGAGTAGAGCACATGTCTCCACCTTGTGATGAAGTGTGCCATTGATTCATTTGATTCTTGTTTCATGATCAGGAATTCACAAATTCCTATTTTCACGAGTTTGTTCATGTTGATAGCCATGACAAACTCTCCTATTAATTGTCAAAATGACTGAATAGAAGCTTCAAGAAGGTGATAGTACCAGTATAAGGAAATCCCTTCTAACATTTTTGGAAAGATTTTGGTAATGACCCCATCCCAAGGGAGGAGTTCCCTTACTGGTGTAGTGTAATCCTTTATATGAGAATTTGGATCTCCTTCTCCCTTAAACTTTGGAAATTCAGGAAGGGGACATGGTAACATTACATTTCTTATAGCGTGGTCAAGAGATTCCTTCAAGTATTCAAGGTACATTCCTATAAAAGCACTTTACAATTGTGGGGTTGATAAATTTAACCCCATAGGTGGATTTTGATATCCAAGTGTAGCAATGTGATTCATTTGAATGTTTTGTTGATTTTGCATAACTTGATTCTGATTTGGGATTCCATTACTCCCATTTTGTAAGTAGAAGTTCAAGTAGGGGGATTCTGAGATGCCCCTAGTCTTGCTCTACTTTGTTGTTGTCATGAGACCTTACTCTCTTGTCTTGAATAGGTCATTCCTCTTCAAGACTCCTTATTCTTTGAACTAACATTGCAATAAGGTTTGTAGGCATTGCACTTGTTTGTGTCTTGTCATTCCTTAGAGTTTCATCTCGTGTGTTTTCTATTTGTTCTCATCATTCCTCTCAAAGAGTGACTCACAATGCCTCTTGAGCGTCCTTGGATTCTTTCAAATGTCTCTTCAAGCATCTTACCTCATCATCTAGATGGATATTTTGATTACTTGTCAAACATTGGTCTACTTGTTGAATCTTTGATCTCACATGTACCCTTCATTCTCTAGGTTGAATAGTTGAATTTTGTTACCACACAGGGTTGTTAAATGTTAATGAACGCCTAGGTTCTCTTTTGTTGCCCTCATAATCTGAGTCTTCATAATCATAGTAGTTTGAGATGGGTGCCATTGGAACAAGAGGCATGTACCTGTCAAAAGAGGGAGTTTCAGGATTCCTTGAAGGGAGATTCCCTAGGTGCAATTCTGGTTCTGACATATTTGGGGGTGTTGTAGACACCTCAGAATAAATGGAATGAATGAAGTGAAAGATAGCAAAGAAGATGGATGAAACAAGTGTGAAAATGACAATGAAATGTGAAAAGTGGATGTGATTGTGATGGAAATGTGAAAATGACGTGATGTGAAATTTGGATCGAAAGTGATGATGAATGAATTTTTGAAATTAAAACACAAATAAATTATCCCAGAAGGATTTTCTCTTCATTTAGGGTTCACAAAAATATGTACTCTTTGAAATGTGACATAGGCACAACTGTGGATGAGTTAGCTCCAACGCAACATATGGACCCTCTCCTTGCTTCGAGTGACCTCCAAGTCGCTCTCTCTCAGGGAAAAAGCCAATCGAGCAAAGGCAAGACCTGGGGGTTGTTCTATTCTCTTCGGAGTAGAACCTCGTGAAGAGCGACTGGCCTAATAAGGGGTGTATTGTTGTTTTGGATTTGCCTTGTTCTTTCTATGGCAGTTGCTGTTGAAATGATGATATGACCCAAGGGGTCACTTGTGGTTTGTCTCCTACTGGGGTTTTTGAGATTCCAATTCCTAGATGGATCTTTATTTGCTTCGTTTATGCTTCTATTACATTGTAGTCTAGCTTCAAATGCTTGTATGCATTGTTGAATTTGTTGTTCTTGTTCTATAACCCTGATGAAGTGTTGTTGTTCTTGTGTGAGTTGTGGTCTTGGGTTTAACTCTTCAATCTCCTCAGAGACTGCCCTCACTCACTCACCCTTGATTCTAGGACACATTTAAATCCTTGGATAGAGAGAGTAAATTTGAGTTGACCAAGAGTTGACTTTTTGAGTTAGTCAAGTGAACTAAGGTTTTTCTAGGTGTTTTCTCGAGTTTGTTGACTTCATGATGAAATCAAGGAGTTTCAACTTGTGTTGACTTTATGTTGACCTCATGATGAAATCAAGGGTTTATGTGAACTTGTTTCATTTTTTTTAAAGTTTTCTAATGTTTTTGGGATTTTGTTGTTTTCTCCAACTTTTTGAAATATAATGAATTAAATTAATCTAGGAATTAAAAGATGTATGTAAACTAATATGAAGTTACCTAATGCAATTATTCTATGTTTTTGTGTTTCCAAGATTGACTTTAGATTAAACTAAGAATTGAAAAGTACATGAAATGAAACTAATCTAAAATTGCAAGTTAACTACTTAAAACAAGCCAATCTAAGCAACTTAAATTAACTTATCAAGGAAATCACAATGACAAGATTACTATTCTAAGAGCAAGATTTATGATTTAATTACTACTAAAACATGAAAAACCTAGAATATGGAGATACATGAGCCTTCACTACCCTCAAGAATCCTTGTGTATGGAAACCTCTCTATCCTCTTGCAGCAGCGGGGTTGTCCTCTTGGCAGAAAGTGGGAAGGGAAAGTAAAAGAATGAGATTTGAAAAGCTTTGAATGAGCTCAATGTGACCTAAGAGCACTATGACTTAAGAATTGTAGAGTGTAACAATTCTATGAAGAATTTGAAGGCTGTGATGTTAACAACAATAAAAAGGCACCTAGGTCCTACATCGAGCATAAGCATGCTAATTGGAGAGAAAAAGCTAAGCAAAAGATGGATTGCAATAACAAATTTGCCTCCTCTATTTCTTGGAGGAGGGGGGTATTTATAGGTTGGGAGAGCAAAAGAGGGGTGGGGATGATTGAGGAGTTAACTCCCTTGATTGGAGAGTTAATTTGCTTGATTGATTACAAGACTGAATAGATTGGAGAGTGAACAAGTCTTGAAAGCTTATCACAAAAAAAGAAATGGAGTTATCATGAGAGGAAGAAGAGTTATCAAGAATAGAGCAGGATAAATTTGCATGATTTCTTGAATGTTGATTGAGTTAATTATGGCCTCCTCTTATTTAGCTCAAAATTTCATGCAAATAGGGTGAAAATAAAGTCTTTTTGGGCTCAAATCGAAGGAGAAACTCGCGTTCAAAATCTGCAAGTGTTGCCCTAGGGTCACCCCTTTCACCAAGGTAGGTCGCCTTGGGTGACCATGAGGTGACCCACATAGGGTGACACTTGGGTGCAGACAAAAAAATGTGTATGCTATGTTACAGTATGAAAAGGGGATCTAGCATTTGAAACAGGGTGCACAATAACTTCAATCAGGGTTGCTTGGAAATTTTTGTTCATTAATAGGCAAGACCCATAGAGGAGGGAATCTGGGTAGAAATGAAGACATGGGTTTGGTCTGTTAGGTTGTCTAGAGGCTTCCTAGGGTTAGATACCTTCAAAACGAGGTGTCGAAAGGTGAAACTAGTAAGAAAAGGTGAAAACTAAACATGTAGGAAAGGGGAAAAATGCAACAAAAGAAGAATCAACAAAGGGGAAAATAAGAATGGTTAGGAAACTGAAGAATCGACTAGGGAAAAGCCAACTAACATGTGTCGCCAAGAGGAGTGCTACTGAGGGGATGCTATTATTCATGCTTCCATGTATGTGATTAGGATTACATATCATCATATAGGTTCCTTGTGGAAGCTCATGAATGCATCTTTTTAGTGCTTACAAACTTAGAATTAGAATCAAATTTCTTATTTTTCTTCTTCTTTTCTTCTTTACACTCCTTACAGAAGTGTCCAGGATTATCACAGTTCCAACAAATAACTTTGGACTTTCCAGGAGATTTGGATCTTCCCTTGGACTTGGATTTGTCATGCTTTTCGCTCTTCTTGTCTTTTTCTTTAGGTCTTTCATGAACATTTAAGGCCTCTATGGTACTGATGGACACCCTCCTCCTCATCTCTTTAGAAAGCAAAGAACCCACAACATCTTCAACTTTCAAGACAACATAAGTACTCTCAATAGCCATAACGAGAGAATCCCACGAATCAGGAAAAGAACAAAGCAAGATCTAATATCTCTCCTCATTCCATTTTTACACCAACTGGTACCAATTGAGCTACCAACATATTGAATACTTCCAGGTGGTTTTCAATTCATCCATCCTCTTCCATTCTCAAGGAATACAATTTCTTCCTCAAGAAAATCTTGTTTACTAAAGATTTGGCTTGATATATCTCACCATGTTTCTTCCATAGTTTCTTTGAAGAGGACTCTTCATGGACATTGATTAGAACAGAGTCTATTAGACACAATCTAATTAGACCCTTGGCTTTATGGTCCATAACATCATATTGAGTAGCCAAAGTAGCATCTATAGGCCTTACAAATTTCTCATCAACAACATCCCACATACCTCGATCAATTAACAGATCTTCCATCTTTAGCTTCCACATCTCAAAATTGTTACCAAAAAATTTCTCCACCTCTATTCTCCTTGATGTGCTCACCATTTGAAAATTCCTACAACAAGATCACAAAGTATCTTCTACACAAGCTCCCACTCAAAATTAGATTAGCTCAAAAATCCCAACAACCCTAAACTAAAACCAAGGGTGATCAAGTTCTGATATCACTTGTAAGGAAGACGAGGTAGCAGAAAAACTTCTTGCACTAATCTTGAGAGGAGGGATATGTAAAACTTTTCAGATCTTTATAACAATTATATAAATTATATAGAAATACACATAAATAACAATCATACCACAACACTAATTATGTGGAGAAACCCTTTCGAGAGAAAAAGCCACACTCCAAAAGTTGCCTAATATATTATTCATTAATAAAAAAGATTACAATATACTTGCAAATCTGAAAGCTTTCACAGGAGTATAACCAACCAGAGATCTAGAGGCAACTCAAAATCTATAAGACTCTCACACAAAACCTCCATCTCAAGCATCTAATATATAAGAGATACAATACATGAAACTATCTGTCACGTCTCAGACTTTCACATTTACTTGATTTGGTTAAATGCATGAAAACCATTGAACTTTAGTCGAGGATAAATTGCTAGAGATGTATTATTGGCTTAAGATTCAATTGCTTCGGCTATATTTTTGGACTAACCTATTGATAGTGGTATGAGTGTGATTGTCTGCAGGTCTTGTCGAAGGACAAAAGCATGGCTAAGGTAGAGGGGACCTAGCTATTTGGCAACAAGTGTTGAGTTCTATCTGGTGTTCTTCCATACACTCACTCACATAGTTTTCATGTTTGTTTTGATGGATGTTTGCATTGCATAATTGCTTCGTTGGATGTTTGTCGATTTCTCTTTGTTGGATAATGTCGATTTCTCTTTGTTGGATAATGTAAAGTACTAAACAATTTCACCACATAATTACTGAAGTAAAATCCATATTTAACATCAAGTGAGTAAAGTAAAGTAAAGTGACTATAACATCATCATGAAAAAGAGAGCAGAAATATTCATTTTCTAAACAAGATTTCCATTCATAAAATTGTGTTCATATTTAGACTCGTTACAAAGCATCTTTATGAATTCAATTATAGAGCTTTCAAATAATAATTATACAATTACAGACGTGGCTTTTCACCTTTCATAACATTTGAATTTTAAATACAAGTGTACAACTGTCATCAATCAATGAATCCTAAATTAGTCCTCGACCGCCATCGACCAACTGGCCATCTGCTTCGTTGAAGGACAAGAACATGGTTCAGGCACTTTTTCTGCCCAACCACGAAGCTTGCACTTCCATGGTATCCTTCAAAATGAAGGATGCCCGACCCTGCTCAAAGGGACTAGCAACCTCTAAACAAGTACAAGGTGGAATCTGGTGTGTGCTTATCAATCTACATGCATTTCATCATGAATGCAACATCTCATCAATAGGATATGGCAGGGAAAAATATAAATATAATCACTAGGCAATCAAACCATTTCCTACAATGGTACATATGTCTATTTCAACATCACAATCGCTTTGGCCAAAGCATTAACCGTTAAAGTGATGTGTAGGTTTGGAAAAAGAAAACCTACTTCCCTGTTATTCCCTACTCGACACCTGTCCCGGAAGGCAATCTTTCCAAAAACATGTAATAACATGGATAACACAAACAACCAATCTCACTTGAGCATAATTTATGGAATTCAAGCTTAATTTATGCATTCAAGGATATAAGAGAAGTCATTTTATTTCAAAGAGTTAATCAAAATTTGCTTCCATAAGTAATTAGTTTTCTAGGTGGCATTACCTTGTGATGATAACTTTTCATTCAGTCATTTGAAGAATTCAATATGTGCATTCTTGTTTCAAAACAACTTGCTCGTTATCATAAGAGATTATATGCATTTTAATATAATACTACTAACTTCTTTTAAAAGCATTCTAACTATGTATATTGACATTCTTAGGTTTATTTCATAATAGAAAACTATAAATTTCCTTAGGTCATGGATAAATAATCTATCATTAAGTTTACATGATAAAGATTTCTTGATAAATAAAAAGAAATAACCTAAAAGGAAATAAGTATATTTAATAAAAGAAAATCGTACTAACCTAACAATAATATTACATCTAAAAGGAGTAACAACTATCTTATGAGGCTGATATTTAAATTGGGGACATACTGTTTATAAGAAGTTTTAGTTCAAAAAGAAAAGAAGATGGAAAGAAGCAATAAGCCGCAGCTCACATTTTCAGAGGAAAATAGAAGAATACTCCCGAACTGATGAAAGAAAACAAGGCTAAAAACATAAACAAGGCTCACATGTATTGTTCATGATGGACATAATCACACAGTTCCAGCCTAAAATTTCCAGTTCAAAGACTGAGGTCCCCAACCGCCAAGCACAATACCTCTGCTGAAACATACACATTTTAGGCAGCCCTAAAGAAAATAAGCATATCTAACTAATCGCTGGTTTTTCATCCTTAAAGAAATCAGTACTCAGGTTACCCAGTGGGCAATTGCCTTCATGATACGCCACTCCAAAATATCAATAAGTGCTTTGTTTGTGTGCTAAGTTTAGGATACAAACTATATGTAATCCTTGAATCCTTAAACAACTATCTCAGCCAAGCCAAAAAAATAGAAACATGAAAGCATACCATAAAACGTACTAGGGCGATTGGAAAAGGCTGATTTGGCGATTAGAACGTTTAAGCAACACACTTGCTGATCCAAAACTCATCAACCAGATCAAGAATTTAGAGGGTGAAAAAGAATAGATAAAGATTTGAGGTAACACGATGGATGAGTAGATTTGGTATAGTTTGCAGATCCAGAATCACAACTGAGGCCGTTAAGAGGCCATTGGGACGTAGAAAGATGTGCTGGATATGCTTCTTGGAGGATGTTGTAGACTCAGTAAAGTCTAAGCTAAAAGAAGTAAGAAAGAGAGACGTCGATTCACTCAAGAGAAAGAAGGTTGCTTCTTATCACAAAGCTGACATTTAAACAAAACAAAGAAACGGTTACAAGGATAATTGGCCGAAAACGAAGCCTAGCTTGCAGGTTGTTTAGAGCTTGCATGCTGAAAAGGTAAGGATCAGAAATAAAGATCTCACTAGCAAAGATTGAATGCTAACTCTGCACCCAAATGAATTGCATAAAGGATGCTGATCCACAGAGTTGATAGAAGGAAGGTAGGCCAAATGGGATAGATTTGTGGGTTGTTTCATTTAAGGTTGAATGAACTAATCAATTATTACAGGCAAGAATAGTTTGATCGTTTTATTCCATAACTACAGGCAAGAGTTGTTTGTTTGTTTTAATCAATGTTTACATGCAAAGAGTTGAAAACTTGTATTGAAGAATACCTGTGCAGAGCAATAGAACCCTCTCGTTCTCTCTTTGGTTTCTCTCTTGACGATTTTGGCCTCCTTCAATTCACTTTGTCCTCTCCAACTCTCTTTCCCCTTCCTCTTTTTACTATCCTTTCTTTTAATATAGTTCCCAAAACCTAATTTCTTTACACGAAATGTTTTCTTCCCCTTTGCATGCGATTTGTTTTTTGAAAAAAATAGAAAAAAATGTTTTGTTGTTTTACTTTTAAAAAAATCCCTTGCATGCATACTTTCTTTCTCTAATTTTTAAATAGACAAGGATATTAATAAACAAAAGATAAATATATTTATAAGTAAATATTTTTATACTTATAACTAGAGAAATAAAAATACATATTTATATTCTTAAGAAGACATGCTAAGATTTATTTAAGAAAAATTTCCAATCATATTTAAAGAATAAATTTAAATTATATTAATATAACCTCTTTTATTCCCAACAATTTATACTCTTTTTTTAAATATATATATATATATAACTTCAAAGATGGACATGATGAAATTATCCTTGAATTTATATTCATAAAATACATATTTTATTTGTCTACGAAATAGTATTTTAATACTTTATTGTTTGTTTTTTTTTTAAAAAAAAAAACAATTTTCCAACTAACTTATTTTCTTTGACATATGCAGGTATCAAACTTAAATTAGAGACGAGGCAAGGTAATCGACATTAACCAACAAAGAGAAATCGACGAACATCCAACGAAGCAATTATGCAATGCAAACATCCATCAAAACAAACATGAAATCTACATGAGTGTGTGTATGGAAGAACACCAGATAGAACTCAACACTTGTTGCCAAATAGCTAGGTCCCCTCTACTTGAGCCATGCTCTTGTCCTTCGACAAGACCTGCAAACAATCACACTCATACCACTATCAATAGGTTAGTCCAAAAATATAGCCGAAGCAATTGAATCTTAAACCAATAATACATCTCTAGCAATTTATCCTTGACTAAAGTTCAATGGTTTTCATGCATTTAACCAAATCAAGTAAATGTGAAAGTCTGAGACATGACATTGTCAAACAGTAATTACAAAACCATGAGCTAAAACCACCCAAAAAAGTGGCACCCAAATTAAATCCAATAAAATATGCCCTATGATGTGTCAAAAAATGCACCAACACGTGTTACTCCCCCTTACATCTCTTTTAGAACTATGTCCAACATGTTTTATATTTTCCAATACAGGGGACCCAACTTTCAGAGACCATAACTTTTGATCGAGGAGGCTGATTGACAAACCATTTAATGCGTTGAAAAGATCGTGAAGAGATATATGGGCTTTACATGTAGGAACCAATTCTAAACAAACAAAATTTTTTATTCTAGCCAAAAACTAATCCTATAGCCTAAAATTGAGTTTTTTATGTTTTTATAACTGAAAAATTACACCTTTTTGTAATTTCAAGGTTGAGACACCTTTCCTAACACTTATTAGTAGGAAGATTATTTATTTTTTAGATAAGAGTAAGGTTAGGAACCCATACAACATGTCTAGAAGATCTAGAAATAATTTTCTTCATAGCAGGTTCTAGAGATAAAGGTGAAGAAGTTGCATATCTCTTCACTGTAGGTACAATAGAATTGTTGCACTAGATATATGTGTTCAAATCAAGGAAAAGGGAGTTCTATAATGAAATCCTTGAGCAAGCACAATGGCACCACAAACTATATTGCACCCGTCTTTGTTGGAAACCATTTGCACCCCTACATCATTCATCTTGCTTATAGACAATAAGTTTTGTGCCAAACCTAGGATGTGAAAATATCTAGAGAGTCCTTTTATCCTCTCATCATTGAAATAGATAGTGACTTGGTTGCAATTGATAACATTGAGGAATGAATTATCACTAAGGTAGATCTTTTCACAATTGATCTTCTTGTACTCAGAAAACTAATCCTTGGGAGTCATGTGAAAAGAAGTGCTAGATTGAATCATCTATGCATCCTCACATGTATGCATTTCTAAGGCTACACAAAAAGCATTAGAGTCATCTTGAAAGTTCTTTGAATCTACATCATCATGTAGTCCATTATTTTTTCTTCTTCTCTATATATTCCTTTCAAATGTGGCCTTTCTTACCATAGTTCCAATATTTCACCATGAATTTGCTAAGAGACACATCTCCCACAAGACTTAGATCTTACTTTATCTTTCTTCTTGTCCTTATTCCTACCTTTTTACTTCAATATACTATGAACAACCATGGCATATTTGATGGTGTCTTGACTTTTTCCACCTCATCTTCTCTAAAAGTAGAGCACCCACCACCTCTTCAAGTGTCAACTTACTAGAAATTCTTATGATGGCCATAATTAGGTTGTTCCATGAATCTTCCAAAGAACATAGAAATGTGATACTTTAACCCTCATCATGTATCTACACACCAATGGACTTGAATTGGGTAACCATAATGTTGAATGCATTTAGGTGTTTGAAAATAGAGTCAGTGCCATCACCCATCTTCAATGAATACAACTTCTTTCGTAGAAAAACTTTATTTAGTATGGATTTGTCCTATTAGAGTTTTGCCAACTTTGACCACAAGGCAATTGAGGTGGCTTCTCCCAAAACCTTCAACAACACTCAATCCACTAAATAGAGATAAATGAGGCTCCTCACGTTTTTCCAACACATTCCAATCTACTTGTTGCATGGTTCTAGGTTTTTTTCTAGTGATTGGACCCCATAGATCTCAATCTACCAACAAATCCTTCATTTTGAGCTTTCACAGCTCAAAGTTCGTGCTATTGAAATTTTCCATCACCAAATGAGATGTGCTTGCCATTTTTTCAAGAAACAAGACCTATTATATGTATAGCTCCCACTCAAACCAAGATTAATTTGAATATTTTTTTCAACCCTAACATCTAATAATCAAGATGATCAAGATCTAATACCAACTAAAAGGAAGATGGATAAAACTTCCATAATTAATCTAAGAGAAGAGAGATGTGTAAATAGAAAACATATATAATTTTAAACATAGAAAGAATGAACACATAGCCATAACAGAGCATATACCTTAGGAAAATATTTTTGGGAAAAATTTAACCTTCGAGTTTTTAACCAATTGTATTATCAACAACACAAAGAGAATTACAATACAAATCTAGGCTTAAGCCTTCATAGGAGATTATAGCAACCTATAGATTTCGAGATATTACAACATAACAATACCTACAAAATTAAACTATCAAGCCTCCATCTCAAGTACTCAATAAATAGGAGAAGTAGCTCATGAAACCAACAAATGGAAATCATGAAACCATGAGCTAAAACTACCTAAAATGTGACACTCAAATCTCTAGTTAAAATCTATTGCCCAAATCCCAAGATGAGTGCAGAGGCTAAAAATAACATACTCCTTACACCTATCATAGGCTCCATCATAACATCAACATTATTCACTCATCAACTTGGGTGTTACATTTTGGCTTCATTATCTCCTTTCAAATATGTCTTATGATGTGTCATAAGTTGGTCAACAAGTGTAGTTCTCCTTCTTACAATTATCTAATGCATCATAGATGCTCTCACATTTTTGATGTAGGATTTCTAACTTTCGAAGGCCATAAATTTTGATCTAGGAAATTGATTGAGCCTTCTGTTTACATTGAAGATCTTAGAGTAAATTCAACAACAAAAGGTCCTAAGGCTAATTTCGATATGTTTTGCAGCCAAAATCAACCATCTAAAGCTAAAAATTATATTTTTGTGTTCTTAACATTAGGATGCAAGGTTGAGACAACTTTCTAACATTAACTTTCACCCAATTTATTATATTTCTTAATAACTTGTTTTTCGAACATGTGATGTAAGGACCCCAAGTATCATAGATCATTATATGAATATATACTCTTTTTTTCCAACATGATGTAATAAGATATTGGGCATTGTATTTGGTGAAGTGAGACAATAATATTTGATGTAGGAGGCTATATATTCCTAAAAAGGAAAATTGCTTTCCCTCAAAGTGACAAACAAATTGAGATCATTTATCTAAAGCTTAAATTATTTACATTCACATAGGTACAATTGCTACAACTATTGTTTTCGATTGTAATTTACTTGTGACTTTAATTTCCTCCTAGTCTCTAAAGAAGGAATACATTAAATTTATCAAAATTGATTTCCTATGAAAATTGTATACAATTAGATCTTGTAAAAACTATAAACATAGCACAACATAGCCTTGTCTTCAATGTTTGTTGGGAATAAATAGGGGCAATGAAGGGAAACAATGGTTGGAAATGGAGTTTTGATGCCTTAATGCCAAATTACCAATTTCCATGTTTTACTCTTGCACTAATTCATGAATTGCAATATTAATTTTTTTATCCAATTGTGTCCATGTAATTTTAATTGTGTAAAAAATGTTATTAATATGATGTTATGCTCACACAAATAACTATAGTATGATATCTTAATATGATCTCCTATAAGGTATGGTTATGACATTCATGTATTTTCATATTGTTTAATACATGTTTTATTATTTATTTGAATGTCTTGGTCAACCTTTATGTATCTAATATTTTATTTTATTGTACACAATAATTACAACTGTATAAAAATAAATGGTTATAATAAAAAATTAAACATTCAAATTTATTCAATAAGTGATTCAAGAATGAGTATAACACCAAAATAGAGACAATCATATGATTTCTTTTGATTTATAAGAATAATACATTTTAAACATGACTTGTTCCATTATGTATCATGAAAAAACTGTAGCATTATTGGAAAGATACATACCTTAAAAATAAAATTATAAATTAGTCTTAATGACATCTTATGAAATCATCATCAATGTTAATAAATTAAAATATTTGCTTCTTTCTTATAAAATCATCAAAATTCTCTTAAAACTAATGTAGATATCTTAAATACATATATCTAAAAAACATCACTTGTGAATTATTTTGTTTACTTAAGAGTTATTTTATTTTACTTTGAAACTATTTAAAAGTTATTTTTACTTTATTTGAAGAATTATTTTTATTTATTTAAACGTTAATTTATTTTATTTACTTAAGAGTTATTTTATAATTTTAATTTTTTAAATATATATAAACGAAATTTTTAAAAACTAGTAACAACACTTAAAATAGACATTAATATTTATACTTCTATTAGCCAACTATTACATAAAATAACTGAATATACAAGATTGCTTATCGAGTGTAAGGCCAAAAGTTTAATTTGTTATTCTTCTGCCGTATAAATAAATTTGAACAGAGGAGTAAAAAGTTTAAAAATGAATACGCTAATCTTATTCGTATGAATAATAACGAGAACTTGTATTGGCAGAGATTTTACAGATCAACGGTTTTCACTGGTTTACAAAACAAGGAGCTTGGCAATGGTCGCCTTCAACATCCATTTGTCAAAGAGATAAGTGAACATTTTCCAGATGTTGAAGTTGTCAAAGTCCATGGCAGCTGGTCTTCATAATCGCTTCTAAATAAGGGAAGGCGAAACCACAGCTGGTGTTATCATCGATTCATTATTCAGTCAAATGTGGGAAAAAATGTGCAAACACTTTTATTAGGCTTTATAAATATAGAAGGGAGCAGTTGAAGGTCTCCATAACCATGTGGACGAATTCATTAGGATAGAAATTATAATTTAGTTTGCTGGTTTGTAAAGTTACCAGTGATTGCCGTTAAGAAGTCCACATGATTGTATCGTAGAAATAATTTTAAATTTAATTTTTTTTTTGGTTATATGGATTTTGGTTAGAATTATATATGAATTATTGAAGGGTTGTAGTTTAATTAGTTGAATATAATTAGTAAGGGTGATTGTATGTTCTTTGAATACACCATCCATCAAGGTTCAAATCTTGTAATAGATAAGGGATGAGGTTGGGACCGTGTCTCTAACAAATTTGGCAAAATAGATACCCTTCAATGTTTGACTTTAAACTGAAAGATCTTGATTTTTTTACAACTTCAACTTATATTCTTAATACTAATGACTTACTAAAACAACCTTAAATTATTATCCAACTTCAAGAAATGCATATAACTAGTTTTAGTTTATGGATGAAACATCTTATTTAAGATTAAAACAACATAAATAGACCATATCCAATTCTTAAGTGTTAAGTAGATGAGTAGAATAATTTTGTTGGGTTCAATTTTCCTATCAATATAGTTGTTTTATTTTCTCATAGTTTATTAAGGAAACATTGATACCATTTCCACAAAAATAATAATAATAAAAATATATATAAAAGGTGCTTTAAGTGTTGTTAAGCGCTTAGTGCTTATAAAAGGGTTTTGACCCTTATAATAAGGCACGACCCTACTTAAAGGGGCCTGAGCCCTTAGCGAGCCTCCCTAAGCTGCCACCTAAGCGGTTAAAAAGAGTGCGCCACCCAACTTTAGCTCCGTCGCTGCCTCAATGCGGCCCCTTTGCAACTCGCCCCTACACCGCTAAAGTTAGTAGGATTTTTGACAGTTTGCCAAATTAAGCTTCCTCCAAATTTATCTGAGCATTCACCATTTTTGGCAACAGTTTTAAACACTAGAAAACTATAGTTAAAGCTGGTGATTTTGCCAAATTTGGATATTTTCTCCCAAAACTTGGTGGCGACGTCGTGCTAACGTCAGCAGGGTGGTTTTGATTTTTCTCCCCTTTCACCATTGGAGTTTTTCCTTTTGAAGTTAAACTTTGAAGAGCCATAACTTGAGAGTTTTGACTCCTTTTTTAGTGCAATGTTTTTTGATTTGGGGTAGAATTTTGTGCTCTTCACCGTGGTGAATTTGGTTTTTTTATTTGATCCTCTAGTTTTCTAGACATTAAAGATTCTCTCATAAGTTGTTGTGTAGTTCTTGTTTTGAGACCTTCTGGGAGCCATAATTTACGCAAACAAACTCTGTTTTTGGTGTCATTTTTTTCAGGATTCATATTTTTCTATGTACTCCACATCAATGCTCTCAATTTGATCTCATATTGTACTTGAGCTATATTTTTAGTATTTTAGCCATTTTGGGCTCTATAAGAGTTTGAAAATCTAATATTTACATTGTAAATCACACTAATTATAAAGTGCCAACATTGTAATTTATGGGGGGTCATTTAAGAAACTAGTGAAAAGGGGGGGGGGTGTCTCATGTGTCTTTTTTTTGCACTTCTCTTTCTACATCTTAGTTTACTTTTTTGCACAAATGGATGCTTCAACATTCCTATTTTAACACCATATAACTATTTTGAATGGAAATCAAAGATGATAATCTATCTCAAAAGGAATGGATATCACAGGGTTACAATGGGACTTGAGACAAAACCCCAAGATAATGCAAAAAATATAAAATGGTTTAACAAATGTGATAAAGTCTTTGGTACTCTATGTATGTCAGTTTCTCCTGACTTACTTTTTCATATTGAATCTACTAAAATACCTAATGATGTGTGGACCACATTGGAAAGTCTTTTTGGTAATCAAGATGAATTAAGGGGTCATCAATTGGAGAATGAACTCATAGGGTCGAGTCCTAACAATTTTGACACCATACATGACTTCTTCACAAAATTAAAAGCCATCATATTGTAGTTGAAACAATGTGGAATAGAAAAAGAAGACAAATAACTGATCTTAAGAATTATTTCTAAGCTTGGTCTGAACTATTTTGTGTTTGTTTCTACCTTTTATGCTGCAAAATGTGCTCTTGGTTCCAACTATAAAATGCCTTCACTAGATGAGTTTGCTGCAAAACTCAATAAGTCCAGCAAGATAAACTGGTTCACATGGATACAATTAAACCCTCTAAGTCACATGTATTAGCTGCAAATCAAGGCACAAAAGAACATAAAGGGTTTGGCAAATAGGATAAGAAATAAAAGAACCAAGGAGAGAAGAAGAAAGATCAGAAACCCCCCGCTTCAAATGTAGCTAATTAGACCTCTTCATCAAAAGGTGAACAACCTAAGAAGGAGAAGGTCAAGTGTTCTTATTGTAAAAGGCCTATCCATGATGAACACAAGTGTTTAAAGAAGCAGATTGATCACCTGTCACATCTTTTTGAGAAGAACAATATCAAGGTGCTTGACTTTGTCAAACATGGTTCATTAGAAGGGTCTTCAAAGGAAACAGAAAAGAGTAAGGGGAAAGGAAAGGGCAAGGCCCTAGTTGTTGTTGCTTCACAACTAGATACTTGGATAATTGACTTGGGTGCTTCACAACACTTGGATTCCTCACTTGATGGTTTTACCTCCTTAGATCCATGTACTATGCCTACCATACTTATGGGTGATGACACCCCTGTTAAAGTGTATGGGAGAGGGTTTGTTGACGTGGGTGAAGGAACATTTCAGGATGTTCTTTGCATTCCATATTTGTCAACTAATCTCTTATATGTTTATCAGATCACTCACATAGACTCTGGCAAGCGGGTTGAGTTCACACCAGACAAAGTGGTAATTAGTGAGAACTACATGATGGGTCTACAGTTGTTGTGGGAAAAGCAAATCATCATTATGGATTGTATCAGTTTTCTCACTTTATTCCTGACTCTCCTTTGAAAGTACTACTCACTCACTCAGATGAGGTGAGTCATTTATGGCATCAACAATTTTGGTCACTTGAATTATCACTGCTTGCAACAACTTAGTCAATAGGACATGGTTTCATGGTTGCTTTCAATTCAATTTTGTGATGGAGTTGTCTAGGGATGCATTCTTGGTAAGCATCTAGAGGAGAAATATGACAAAGACAGATCATGGAGGGCCATGCACAACTTCTGGAGTTGGTAGATAGTAACTTGGCAAGACTGTTTTCACATCCTTCTTTTAGTAGGGCTAGATATGTTTTGACTTTCATTGATGATCTTTCTAGATATACTTGGGATATTTTCTCAAGCAAAAGTTTGAAGTCTTTGAGTCTTTTCAGGACTTCAAAACTTTTGTAAATAAACAATTAGGGAAGGCTATCAAGGTTTTGCATATAGATAATAGGGGGAATATGTCAACCACAGGTTTGAACAGTTTTGTGTCTCTGAGGGCATTGATCTTCAGCACACAATTCCCTATAGTCCATAATAGAACATGGTGTTGTAGAACTCAAGAAGAGGTCCTTGAAAGAGATGTCCAATTATATGATTCACTCTAGAGGTCTATGACACCTTAGTACTAGATGGAAGCCATCAACTATGCATGTTACATCTAGAACCACGAACTCCTCACAAAGATGTGAAGGGGGTAACTCCTTTCCAAGCTTAGAATGGTCAGAAACCCATAGTTAAGCACTTTTGAGTGTTTGGTTCTCGTGCATGGGCCCATATTCCTATAGAGAAACACAAGGCTATGGATCTGCAAAGCAAGCGTTGCATATTTGTTGGGTTCCCAGAGAGTGTTAACGACTATAAGATTCTCCACCCTACAACTCATGCGCCATTCATTGAGAGGAGTGTTCATTTTGAGAAGGACTCTTCCAGTTATTCTCCTACCACTTCTCCATCAATAATCACATTAGAGACATTGCACCATCACATTACAGTTCTTCTAAGGATTTTAATCCTCCTCACCATGATGAGGAGTTTTCTTCCTCCACTTTAGATGGCAACAACGATGATGAGGATCCACCCTCTCCTCCCAATCATCATTAAGTGGTTGATGATTCTCCTCCAGATTCTCCTACCACAGGGCCTCTTTGGGATTGTCTGACTTTATAGTTAGCATGTGATTGGGTTGGTGATCCCTTAGATACTCAAAGAACAAGGTCATAATTTCAGCAGGCTCCACATCTCTTCATTGCTTAATCTTTTGATCCATAGACTTTTTGGGAAGCTTCTAGTGTCCCCGAGTGGGATGCAACAATGCAGGAAGAGTTCAATTCTTTGGAAAGGAATCATACAAGGAATTTAGTCCCTCTTCAGGTAAGGGAAGAAAACTTGTTCAATGCAAGTGGATCTATCAAACAAAATTTGTAGCAGATGGGTTGGTTGATAAGCATAAGGCTCGCTTGGTCGCCAAAGGATTCTCCCAAGTTCCTAGGATTGACTACTCTAAGACTTTTGCGCTAGTAGCCAAAATGAATTCCATCTGACTTGTCCTTGCTATAGCTACAAACAATAATTAGGAAGTTCATCAGATGGACGTGAAGAGTGCTTTTCTTCATGGTAACCTTCAAGAGGAAATCTACATGGAGTAGCCACATGGGTTTGTTCAAGATCCTTCACTTATTTACTAGGTTTGGAAGTCTCTCTATGGCCTCAAACAAGCTCCTTGAGCCTAGTATGTCAATATGGACTCCTTCCTTCTATCAGTTGGGTTCGTGCTCGATGCCATTCTAATATGAACATCTACATTTTGCAGTAGGATGGCACTCTCACATTTCTGGTTCTCTATGTCAATGACTTGTTGATCGTAGGGAGACACTCATCCACCATCAAGGTAGTGAGAACTACTCTACATGATCTATTTCTGATGTTAGACTTGGGTCTTTTGCACTACTTAGGGATTGAGATCACTCAGTCATCCTTAGGTATCTTCATGGCACAACCCAAGTATACACTTGATATGCTCTCCATATTTCACATGGCTGACTGTAAGCCTGCACTGATTCCATTTCTGTTAGGGGTCAAACTTGAGGCTAAGTGTTCTTCACCATTGGTTGATGGCACTTTATACTAACAACTTCTTGGGACTCTCATCTATCTGACTCACATGAGGCCTAACATTTCATATGTCATGGGCATGGTCTCTCGGTTCATGTAGGAGCCACATGAGTTGCACATTGGAAAGCAACTAAGCGGATTCTCCACTATGTTCAGGGTACTCATAGTTATGGGATTCACTATGCAGCGAGTGTGGATATTGACTTGGTGGGATACATAGATTTAGATTGGGCAAGTGATTCTAAGGATCGCAAGTCTACTTTAGGGTATTGCTTCTCACTTGGTTTCGGTCTAGTTTGTTGGTTGAGCAAGAAGTAGTCTGCAATTCCTCTTTCATCTACAGAGACTGAGTATTGAAGGGTAGTTAATACCACCACTAAGGTCATCTGGCTTCAGAATATTCTCACTGAGTTTGGCATTCAATTCAAAAATCCCATTGTCATCTTTTGTGATAATCAGAGTGCAATACAAATCTTAAAGAATCCAGTCCATCACCATCGGACAAAACACATTGAGATACATATGCACTACATTCGACCACAATGTTTGACCAAAATTGATTTTTAGTTAGAAATACTTAAATTCACTTGTGCTAATAAGTCGGTTGAAAGTGTGACACAACTTTGTGCTTTTACCCAATATAGATCTCAAAGAATGCAGCCCATCACCATCAGACAAAACACATTGAGAAACACATGCACTACATACGAGAGTTGATTCATGGCAATGTCATTGATCTCAAGTACATTCAGACATCAGAGCAGATCGCAAACATCTTCACCAAACCCTTCACTGAGAGTAAGTTCCTTCATCTACGAGCTTTGGTGGGGGTGCGGCCGATGTCTACTTCAGGAGGGCCTTCTTAGTCCTTCGCTTTCACTCTCTCTACTCTAGGGGGTGTTTTCTATCTCTATTTAGGGGGGGATATTCCTTTGTGAGGGGCTTCTTCTCTTTTGGGGGGTAATTCTTTGTACATGGGTACCTCATCAGGCTTCATTTACCAGGAACCATATCTTTTCACCCACCTAAGCTATGCTTAAGGGGGGTGTTAGTGTAGGTTTTTATTTTCCTTCAGGATACTTCTTTTTCCTACACAATATTAATCTTGCTTAGGTTATATTAGACTGAGTTATTATGATGCTACATGGCTAAATCCATCAGCTACATGTGTCACTCTTACCCACACTTGGGTAGTTGAGTTTCACACCCTCTTTTGGATTTTTATGCCACCTCTCATAACCATTTTTCTATTTTTATCTAAGTAGGTATAACCATGTATTTTGACATTTACCAAGTAGGTAAAGCTTCCACCTATTTCAGGTAGTTGGAGTTATTACACCTATTGGATGTATTTTTCCATTATTTTCTATATATACAACACTCTCCTATTACCTTAACTAGTTGAATAACTAGTCAGAGAGAGTAATGTGAGCATTCTCAAAATTATCTTGCAATTTGTCTCTTGATTCTTTCTTTCAGGATTCTCTCTCCATTTTGCTATTTTGATCTTTGATCATTTATCGATTAGAGTGTATGTGATCTACGACTGATATTAGATCCTGGCTTGGTTCTCACTTCTCACAAAATCTAACACAATTGCCTAGGCAATGGTGGACTCACTACAAGATTCTATAAGGAACCTTGTCAAGTGCCCTAAAACACTTCATCATTTCTAGCCCTAGAATTTTATTTGATATATTAAGCCATAGCCTATCAAGTCCTTTAATGAATTTTTTTTAACAAAACCAAATAAGGCTTCACACCAAGTACTAATGGCATTATTTTTGTTCCACCCACCTTAATTACTAGGAAAGAAAGACCAAATATTCTTTGCATATTTGCAATCAAATAAAAGATGTTCAATAGATTCCTTAGTATGACATATATGGAAAAAGTATAGACTAACAGCAACACTTATAAAGACATGGCCCACAATAATACTTTTAAAAATCAATATCTACATAAAGCATGATGTTTCTGGATCAACCCAAGAAGACCCTATATGACCTAGGATGGATTAATAGCCCTTAATAGAAAAGGATGAGTTCCACATGAGATTTATCATATCAAAAGATTCATAGGTTTCAAGAAAAAGACTATAAATATCCTTAATATTAGTCATCCATAAGGGAAATCCATTTATCCACTTGATATTATCCCAAGTTTCTATTTGAAACCAAGATATACAGGGAATTTAACATCATATGGAGGTTTTTATGAATATAGTGTTCTTTCTTTTGTGGTAAAAGAATCTCTATCTTTGTTTGGAATTTATTCCAAGAGATCAAAGTACCATTGACAATTATATAGATCACCAAAACTCATACACTCCTTAGCATCCCATCTACTACCAAAGAAAATTCTAGTGAGGGCCAATGGTTTGTTATTATATGCAAGATTCAATCAAGTGGTTCTTTAGCTAACAAAAATACCATCAACCCTACAAAAAACATCATGACCATCAATAAAATGTTTCACAAATTCCCATACCCTTCATATACTACAAAAAATTGGAGAGCCAACAAGATTGATAAAAAAATTCCCAAACATTTGATATCATGAGGGTGAAGTCCTTTTTGCCACATATTATTCTTAGGAATGACCAAGAAAATGTTATTTAAATTATTATTATTTTTCAAGGTTCTCAAGCCTCAAGAACCTTGAGAATCCATTTAACTTCCAATGTAATTTCCTAAAGTTGGAGGTCTTTCAATCCATACCCCCTATTATCTTGGAAAGACAACACTACCTCTAGTTCATTGCATGTCTCTTCTTATGACCCTACCCATCTAACTACAATACTTTTTTACCATTCTCTAAAGTCTCTCAACTTGAGTACTCCCCAATAACTAGGCAGATGCATAGTATATATTGAAAGATGACAAGAATTTTTGGCATACCTGAGCTCTCCTAGTAAGAGAGAGCAAATGTGCCTACCACGTACAATTCTTTTTTTCAATCTTTTTATAAACCCATTCCCACATATTTTTAAGGGAAGGATCTATAGCAAAGAGGAAACCTAAATATTTAATAATTTTATTAGGTCCTCCCTAATCTCACCCTAGTTTTAAAAACTAGTCAGGAGGGCAAGAATTCCAACTAAACATTATAGATTTAATAGGGGATCTTAGAAATAGAGAACAAATAGTATATTTAATTCTAAAAAGTAAATCAAGAATATTATTTTAATCAATGGCAATCGAACAATGTAGTGTCTTTAATGAATTGCATGATTATCAACTTAGTACTATTAGGAAGGATATGCCCTTTCAAAAGAGGACCAATTTCAAAGATTCTAAAAATATATTGCAATACTTCCAAAGCAATCACAAATAGAGAGGGGTCAAGAGGGAATCTATATCTAATATACCTTTGTAGAAGAAAGGGTTCAGTTAAATCACTATTAATTTCCACTTGAGAAGAAACATCACTGTGCAAATAATACTTCAACCATCCTAAATTTTTTTTCTAAAAAACCTATGTCTTTAAGGATCATAATTAAAAAGGGCCATCAAATCCTACCATATGCCTTTAGTAATGCCATGGAAATATTCTAACTAGATTTCCTAGCCTAATAAAACCCCTCTCAACTATCAATTATATTTTCTAAAATATACCTCTTTAATAAATCTAGTTTGTTTATGGGAAACAATTGTTAGAATAATATTCTTCTTTAGCCTAATTGATAGATGCTTAGCTATAATTTTATATGACACATTTAAAAGAGTCACCAACTTCCAATTATTTGTTAAGATCTATTACTCAATTTGATAAACCCTCTTTTTATTTCACATCCTAAAGTCCCCACATTAATTACTTAATTGTAAACATCTAGAAGATTTAAACACAATCTAGTCAAGATTTGGTTTGTAAAATTCAATAGGTAGCCCATCCCACCTAGGGTGTTTTCCATTTTTAAAAGACTTGATAGCTAAGAAAACCTCTTCTTTTGAAAGTTCTTTTCAAGCTCTAGGGTATCATCTCTATCTTCTTTATTTAGGATGGCTCTCTTACACAAGGCTCTAGCATCCACACTTGCTTTACTACACTCAGGAGATAATAAGTCCTTGTAAAAGTTCATGAAGACCAATTTTATTTCATTTGGTTCATCATTTATTTTTCCATTTATCTCAATAGGTCCACCCTTTTCTTCATAGAACTTAGATTTCAACATATTGAAAAATTAGTTGCTTCCTTCATCCCCCCTTTAATCTATTTTATCTTAGATCTCACTTTAGCTGCTTGTGCATTGTATCTATCCATTTGTGCTTTATTTTTTTCATTCTATTTTATAGTTCAACATCACATGGGCTCTTTTGAAGAAATTATTTACACTTGGCCATCCTCTCCTAATATTGAATGCAAATTCTCCTCATTTCAAAGGCTTTCTTCTTATCAATAATGCTAAGAAAGGTTTTCCAATATTTGTCAAGCCCCCCAGAAGTCAATAACAGATTTGGAGGGGAAAATGCACTTATTAATATTCCAAATGGTATGAACCCTATTACTACAAACATTATTATTAAGAAGTATAATATTGAGTTTGTATAGACCCCTCTTAAAGCTTTACTCTCTATGGTATTCCCTTGAATCGTAACTGATACCTTAATGAGATGATGGTTAGACATGGTTGAGGGGAGTACTTAACATAATTAATTTCTTCCTCATTGCATGCTGAGCGAAAAAGTGCGTGTCATGTAAAATCTATTTAATTGAGAATATAGCCTAAATTATAGACCTTCTAATTATTACACTAGATAAACTAGATACTTTGTTATCATTTTAAATTTTTTTTTATCGCTTTGAGAGACTAAGAAGTCTTTTAAACTTGGACTAAAAAAGAGTTCATTACCTTTCCAAGCTAGGTTATTGCCACCTAGTTTATGTTCTTTTTACTTGATTATGTTGAAATTACCGCTAACTATCAAATGAATCTTACATTTATTAGTATCCATCCATCTCCATAAATCACTCCTCTATAATCATTAGAATCATATAAAGAGATAATGCCAAATTTCTTATTATTAACTTCTTAAATAGTCCATACAATTTTGTTATAGGGGCAACAATCTAAATCATCAATATGGGGGGATAGTTTGTTTCCAACCAAATTGATAACCCCAACCTTCCCTTTCTTATGGTTGGAGAAGAAAAGTTTTAATCTTTTCAACCAAATTTCAAAAAACACTCTAAATTAAGCTCAATGACCTTAACTTAGGATAGAAAAGTAGACATATAGGACCACTTTCAAAATTATAAAGTGATTTCAAAACATACTTCCTATCAAGGGCCTTAAGGCCCCTAATATTCCAACTTATATAGTTAATCTTAATTTAAAGGGTGGGGAGAGAGACAACTTTGTCCTTTTGTATAACCTTTCAAAACTACTCGGGATATTTTATGCCTTCCATTTTTGTCGTACTTTAGGGTTCCTAGGGGATGGCTTAAATGGTTTTCTTTTCTTGGGGCCATCCACTATTTCATTAAACATAGTGTCTCATTTTTTTACCTAGCTCTTTATCTAGAACAAGTAAAATATTTTCCACTTCTACAAAATTACCCATAGAAACCTTTTATCTCTTTTCTCCTCCCACAAAAAACTTTAGCCTTGCTTAACCTATATGATTGGCCTAGGTCCTTGACTTATTTGGTGGCTTGGGAGTCTTGGGATTTTAGTTCATCCACCTCATTCTCTAAATGAAATAATGCATTTAGGGGATTAATTCAAATTTGATGAAGTTCTCCATTAATATAATTTCACAATCCTTATTAACCAAAGTAGGTTTAGAAGGGATGTCATTATATTCTATAGAGGAGGAGAAGTCTTGCCTTTACATTGACTCTCTTCTATTTTCATAATCTCCTCTAAATCTCCTCTAGGCCATTTATTTTCACTCCTAACTCATGGACACTAACACCACTTTCCTTGGGTAGAGTACTAATGACATCTATAGGGACATTATGTTTTTTAATAATTTTTAGACAAATCTTTCCTCTAGTGCCTATCACATTTGCATATAAAATATGCATTAAGCCCTCCTAATTGGAAAATTTCATACTAGATAGTCCTATTCATACACTTAAAGAATAATAGCTTGTGAATAGTATTCTTAGGGTTTACAACTAGGTCTCTAGCACTCATATATGGTAAAGTCAACCTGGTGTTTTCAATGTATAGGACATCACCAATAAATTTTAGAACATGAGGTATGAGAGCCCATAGTTGAAGTAGAACATTTTTATTTCCACCTACCTAAAAATTGACTTAACAAAAACCTCACAAGAAGTGAATTAAGGATTCTAAAGAACTACTCTAAACACTAATTTCCTCGCATAGAAGGCTTTATTCAACCTTTTTTAATGTTGGAATTGTTGAAAAAAAATAATGGATAGACATATTGCACCATGTTGCAAAAGGAGACGTGCAACTCCATTTTTGTTACCTCAAACATTAGCCACCCAATCATAAAAGAAAAAACATCCTTATCTAAGAACACAAAGAAAATAGTAATTCTCTTTAAGACTTTTTCTTCCATTTTAACTATGTATTCCGGCAACTCATCAAAGATTTTAGAAAGTTATTTTCTGACAGATCCATTTGTCAAAGTCAATGCTAGCTTGGCTTCATTGATGATTCAAAATAGGTGGGCTTCATTATCGAGGGAAAGACAAAGTAAAACATGCAAACACTTGCACAGCGGTTGTTATAAATTTAGGACAGGTTAGCTGAAGGTCTTCATAACATGCTTCTTCATAACCATGGGCTTGTTGAGGATTATCTTTTTGTACACTGCGTTGCTTCTATTGAGCATCTGCGCATCTGCAGAAGATGGGCAGGGGCTCATATCATGCCTTCAACAAAAGGGCATCACAAACTTGACGACTTCTAATTCTACCTCTGCATACAATTCTCTGTTGCTGTTTTCTGTGCAGAACCTGAGGTATACAGAAACAGGCGTGCGCAAGCCATACGTGTTGATTCTGCCACAGAAGAGAGAACAAGTGGTGGATTCGGTGCTGTGCTGCATCAAACACGGCTGGCAGATTGTTGTGCGCAGCGGAGGGCACAGCTACGAAGGCCTCTCCTCCACTTCCGATGATCCCAATTTCGCTATCATCGACCTCATCAACTTCGAAGGCGTTACGGTTGATATGGAGTCGAAGACAGCGTGGGTAGAGGCGGGCGCGACGGTGGGTCAGTTGTACTCCGCCATTGCACGCAATACTTCAGACTATGGCTTCCCTGCGGGGGTGTGCCCTACGATGGGCACAGGCGGCCATTTCAGCGGAGGCGGAATGAGTTTGCTTTCCAGGAAATACGGCCTCGCCGCCGACAACATCATTGATGCGCTGCTAGTGGACGCCAATGGTAAATTGTTGGACAGAAACAGCATGGGTGAAGACGTCTTTTGGGCCATCCGAGGGGGTGGTGGAGGCAGCTGGGGCGTCGTCGTTGCATGGAAAGTCGGCCTGGTGAGAGTGCCTGGCAAAGTAACGGTGTTCAATGTGGACAGAACGGGGAGAAATCAGGTGACCGACCTAGTCAATCGGTGGCAATCCATTGCACCTCTTTTAGAACAGGATCTTTTTATTCGCGCCGTCATATCAGGCACCCAATTACAAGGTGGCCAGAAGGACATTACGCTCACCTTCAATGGAATGTATCTCGGCCCCCTCGACCAACTGCTCAAAGTAGCTAATCAAAGTTTCCCCGAAATGGGAATAGTTGCCGGAGATTGCGAGGAGACGAGCTGGATAGACTCAATATCTTACACCGCATATACTACTACGAGCCAGCTGGTTAGCAGGAACAATTCCGACAAGAACTACTTCAAAGCAAAATCTGATTTCGTCACAAGCCCAATATCGCCATCGGGCTTGGAGGGCGCATGGAAGTTCTTGGAAGAGGAGCTTAACGGTTATGTTATTTTTGCTCCGCTGGGAGGAAGAATGGACGAGATACCGTCATCGGAGATTCCGTTTCCCCACAGAGCAGGGTATTTGTACAACATACAATATCAAGTTACGTGGGAAAACAGCAGCGAGGATTCGGCCTACATCGATTGGATCCGAAGATTTTACAGTTACATGACTCCTTATGTATCCAAATCACCCAGGGGTGCGTATGTCAACTATATAGATCTGGACTTGGGCACAGCCGTTAATGGAACATCCAGCGTGGCAGACGCAAGAGCCTGGGGTGACAAGTATTTCGGAGGCAATTTCGACAGATTGGTGAAGGTAAAGACCAAATTTGATCCTAAAAATGTTTTCAGGAACTCTCAAAGTATTCCTGTGGACAAGTGAGACATTTCTCTCGTGTTTTTGTAAGCACTTGAGTGCCCTTTCATCCGGCTGATCTTAAATGTCATCCACTTCAATATTTAATGGTAAATTCTGGCCAATGAAAAGTTTTCCTATATTTAACACTTTTTGTTGTGAATGAAATAGAAAAATGCTATTGGCTGTTTGACCAGTTCAACTCTGAAAGTGGATGACATTTACATAGAGCTCTTTCATCCCATGTTCTCTGTATTTGTTTTCTTTTACGTGGCTTCTCTAGGAAGCTATGCTATTGCCATCTTCACCTTCACTCTTTTCTATATAAACATGTTACCTAGCTTGTATTTTGTATATTTTGTTTTTGCATCTTCATAATGCTATTTTGCTTATGCAACATTTACATTACTCTCGGGAGACTAACTCTGTATTGTTATTTTGATCTTGTATCATTTGCTTTCATATTTTAATATTTATTTGTTTGCACTAGTTTTCTGGATTATTCATCTTTTCAAATTCTAACAATAATAAAAGAAAATCTTCTACATGGCAAAACATCCTTATCTAAGAACACAAAGAAAATAGTAATTCTCTTAAGACTTTCTTCTTCCATTTTAACTATGTATTCCATAACAAGATTAGGTTTAATGACAAGCATTTCAAGGAAAGATGATTCTTTACCAAGTCCATTTCCTTTACCATTGAGACTGCTTCCCTCAAACATTGTCGTTGACCTCTCTTATCTTACAATAGCTTGTTGTGCAAATCTGGTTATCTTATGCATAATGGTCGTCTCTTCTACTTGTAGACCATCCCTATAGGACTTCCACTTCCAAATTATGACTAATCTCTTTCTTGCTATCACCATTAAAATTATCATGGCTCTACAACTTAATACCTCCATTAATTTCATTCAAAGTATTTATTCTAGACTTTTCCATTAAGTACATCACTTCATATCTCACACCCACAAAGTTTTGATATGCCATTAATATGTAACTAATCTGGCCTGAGAAGATGGCGCTCAGCATAAACAACTGGCACGTTGTTGTGTTGGTTGTTTTTTTTAAATTTTTTGGCGCTCACCATAGCCGGCATGTTGTCGTGTCAGTTGATTTTAAAATTTTTGACTTCGATTGAATTTTACAAATCAGTTCAACTTGTTTAGTAGATGATAATCAACTGCTTTAAATTAGTTGTGTTTGGATATAGTTGATTTGTTTTGACCTGGCGTTAAAGTTTTCAATTCCCAGTTCGTTTACAATGCACCGACTGTTTAAGCTCAACTAGAAGATGATGGGGTGGAGGGGGAAGATGATAAACAAGCTAGTGTTGCCATCATAACTACATAAGTCTTAAATTTTGCATATTCAATGCTCTTAATAGGCTGGTGAGAGGAGGTACCACCCCACTAGCACCTAAGGGTAAATTAAAAATTTAAACACAAAGCTAAGACTATGGCAATCAAATCGCATGAGCACACAAATCTTAGCAAAACCACACGCATTATAACCTTAAAAATCACCAAAATTAGTACAATAAAACAAAAAAGAGAGCTACATAATGGTGAAGAGAATTAATTAGATTCATTTACAAGAGAAAGTGAAACTCCAAGAACGATAATAAAGAATGATTGTTCGCTTTCTACACTAAACTCTAGGGCACTTCCTTCACCTCAATACATCCAATATAAAGTTTAAAATTAACACTACTTAAATATACTATACTATTTATAAACTAATTTTAATATATACTTAAATAATAATAACCACAAATTAGAGAAGACAAAACAAAAATAAAAATCAACAATAAAACAAAATACATGTGTATAGCTACATTGAGATGGTTAATAAATTAACCCATAGATTTTTGTACAAGCATGAGTTCAACAATAATTGCATATGAAAAGAGTGGGAGTATGAGGTTGTCCCATATACTACAAACTGCCTATAAACTAAATGGTAAAATATGGTAGAACTCCATTTCGACTTATTAATTATTATTTAGTAGATAAGGATAGAAGTTAAAAAATGGGTGGACTGGGCGAGAGAGTCCTAGTCGGGATTGTGAAGCATGATAGGTATTGGAATCCGATTCTCAATTCTTTATTCTTTTGACTTTAAACCACTTTGAATGTTAATCATGGAGCCTGCACGATCATATGGATGAAGATGAACCATTCTGTAAATCAGATTTGCCGGGTGAAACGAAATTATAATTGACTGCTATACGTGTGATGACGCATAAATAGGAAACTCCGCCTGCCCGCCTGCAAACCGACTCCTAACAAGATGAAACACCATAAGTTTTGACTTTCTCCTTGGCCATAAAATCGGTTCCCATCAAATCCCTATCTTTGTCATCCGTCTGCCGTGTAGAGAAATTTGAACTGACGAGTGGAAGGTTAAAAAATGAATACGCTATTGTTGTTCATGGGACCAATGACGCTAACTTATACTCGCCTAGATTTTGGCTTTCCTTTATAAAACAAGGAGCTGGACAGGATGTGGAGAGCATTGAATGGCCATGTTAACAGATTCAACGTCATCTGTCTTGTTCTTTGTTTCTACAAACTTGATAATGCGAAGCCCATTGGAACTTCCGTCGCTGCAATTTGCCGTCAGTGCTTAGTCTAAACCGCCCGGGCGTTGAATTCAACGTGCCGGCAACTCATCAAAGATTCAAGAAAGTCAAGTTATGACAGATCCATTTGTCGAAGTCAATGCTAGCTTGGCTTTATTGATGATTCAAAATAGGTGGGCTTCATTATTGAGAGAAAGATGACGACAAGCATGCAAACACTTGCACCGTTGTTATAAATTTAGAATGGGGTATATGAAGGTGTTATAACAGGCCTCTTCATAACCATGAGCTTGTTGAGGATTATCTTGTTGTACACTGCGTTGCTTCTATTGAGCATCTGCGCATCTGCAGAAGATGGGCAGGGGCTCATATCATGCCTTCAACAAAAAGGCATCACAAACTTGACGACTTCTAATTCTTCCTCTGCATACAATTCTCTGTTGCTGTTTTCTGTGCAGAACCTGAGGTATACAGAAGCAGGCGTGCGCAAGCCATATGTGTTGATTCTGCCACAGAAGAGAGAACAAGTGGTGGATTCGGTGCTGTGCTGCGTCAAACACGGCTGGCAGATTGTTGTGCGCAGCGGAGGACACAGCTACGAAGGCCTCTCCTCTACTTCCGATGTTTCCAATTTCGCTATCATCGACCTTATCAACTTCGACGAAGTTACGGTTGATATGGAGTCGAAAACAGCGTGGGTAGAGGCCGGCGCGACGGTGGGTCAGTTGTACTCCGCCATTGCACGCAATACTTCAGACTATGGCTTCCCTGCGGGGGTGTGCCCTACGATGGGTACGGGTGGCCATTTCAGCGGAGGCGGAACGAGTTTTCTCTTCAGGAAATATGGCCTCGCCGCCGACAACATCATTGACGCGCTGCTAGTGGACGCCAATGGTAACTTGTTGGACAGAAATAGCATGGGAGAAGATCTGTTTTGGGCGCTCCGAGGTGGCGGCGGAGGCAGCTGGGGCGTCGTCGTTGCATGGAAAGTCGGCCTGGTGAGAGTGCCTCGCAAAGTGACAGTGTTCAGGGTGCACAGAACGGGGCGAAATCAGGTGAGCGACCTAGTCAATCGGTGGCAATCCATTGCACCTCTTTTAGAACAGGATCTCCTTATTCGCGCTGTAATATCAGGCACCCAATTGCAAGGTGGCCAGAAGGACGTTAAGCTCACCTTCGATGGAATGTATCTCGGCCCCCTCGACGAACTGCTCAAAGTGGCTAATCAAAGTTTCCCCGAAATGGGAATAGTTGCCGGAGATTGCCAGGAGACGAGCTGGATAGACTCGATATCTTACGCCGCATATACCACTACGAGCCAGCTGGGTAGCAGGAACAATCCCAACAAGAACTACTTCAAAGCAAAATCTGATTTCGTAACAAGCCCAATATCGCCATCGGGCTTGGAGGGCGCATGGAAGTTCTTGGAAGAGGAGCTTAACGGTTATGTTATTTTTGTTCCGCTGGGAGGAAGAATGTACGAGATACCGTCATCGGAGATTCCGTTTCCCCACAGAGCAGGGTATTTGTACTTCATACAATATCAAGTTACGTGGAAAGACAGCAGCAAGGATTCGGCCTACATCGATTGGGTGCGAAGATTTTACAGTTACATGACTCCTTATGTATCCGAATCGCCCAGGGGTGCCTATGTCAACTATCTAGATCTGGACTTGGGCACAGCCGTTAATGGAACATCCAGCGTGGCAGACGCAAGAGCCTGGGGTGACAAGTATTTCGGAGGCAATTTCGACAGATTGGTGAAGGTAAAGACCAAATTTGATCCTAACAATGTTTTCAGGAACTCTCAAAGTATTCCTGTGGACAAGTGAGACATTTCTCTCGTGATTTTGTAAGCACTTACGTGTCCTTTGATCCCATGTTCTCTGTATTTGTTTTCCTTTACGTGGCTTCTCTAGCAAGCCATGCTTAAATATGTATTCCCCAAAATTGGCTATTTTCTTGGTTATTATAGTCTTTTTACCATCTGTTCCTTTAAGCTCTTACAAATAATTGTTTGTATAAATTTAGTTTGAAATGCAATTTTCCTTGTTTCGTTATCGGATGTGAAACGGATGGGAATTTTGCTTTTTGTTTTTTTGGTTTCGGTGAATTGTGGTCACGGGGACCACTCTCTTTAGTGTAAAGAAGGAATGATAAAAATAAGAAAAGGTGCATAGCATGGGTATGTTACATTTTATCAAAAGAGTTACAAAATTATAAGGGAGATATTTCATATTGTGTCTATCTCATTCAATTTTGAAATATATTTATCCATACAAATAATCATGTCACGTGAACCTGTATTATTTTTGGATGGAACTTTCTTTTTCTTTCGTACAACAGTTCATGATCCATTTACACTCCATTATAAGATGCATCAAATGAGGGTTGGGACTGTGTTACTTGAAACATGACTCACAAGGGGAGTCAACCTTGATTCTCACATGAACCCTCTCCTTGCCACGAGCAACCTCCAGGTCACTCCCTCTCTTGTGGCAGGAGCCAGTTGAGCAGAGACAAGACCCGGGGATGGTTCTTCTCTCGAGGGAGCAAGACGTCACAAAGAGTGGTCGGCCCATTTTGGGGCCTTATGTGGTTGGCTAGTTGTTGAGGCCTTTCTATGGCTGTGGTTGTTGAGATAATAATATGACCCAAAGGGTCACTTGTGATGTTTCTCCCATTTGAGTTTCTAAGATTCCAACGCCTAGTGGGTAAGCTATTATGTTCGTTGACGTGCCTAGTGTGTTGGAGTCATTCTTCATGAGCTTTAAGTTGTTAGATTTGATTAGATCTTGTTGCACAACCGTAGGATATGTTCTTGTTCTTGTGTAAGTTGTGGCCTAGGGTTGATTTCCTCTAATTCCTCAAGGATAGCCCTAACCCACTCGCCTCTAATCCCTAGGCACATTTGAGTGCTTGGATAAGATGGAGTTGACTAGAGTTGACCTTGTGTTGACCTAGGGTTTTCCTTGAGTTGACCTAGGGTTTTTTTTTTATGTTGGCTATGTGAAGTATACCTCGTTGTTGAATCAAGGGCTTTGTGTACTAGTTTTGTTTTGATATTTTCTAATGTTTTTGTAATTTTGTGTTTTTGATATGGATGCAACTATATGAATGCAAGCTTTTTTGTTCTTTTCTTGGAATAATGAGATAATTATCTATAAATTAAAATATGAATGCATTTTACTATGAAGTTAGCTAATGCAATTTACATTATGTTTTTGGTGTTTCTCCGCAATGATTTTTGATCTAAACTATGAACTCAAGAATACTTGGAATGAAACTAATCTAGATGAATTGCAATGAAATGAATTTAACAAAGCTAATCTACTTAAGTTGAAATAAATCCTATCAAGGAAATTACAATAACAAGATTCCTTTTTCCAAGAGAAAATTGTGATTTAATTATTATTCAAAAGCATTAAAGAACCTGAAATACAGTCGACACATGAGTCTTCTCACTACCCTGAGGAATCCTTTGTGTTGGTAATTTTCTCCGAATCGACAGAGGGTTTACCAGTTCCAATGCACAGGTAGATTCGGCCAACAGAGTACGGGAGGTTGCATGAGCTGCCTCCCCTTCACTTCTGGTTTTGCCGCACCAAGGGGGGTATCCCTATAGCTAAAAATTTAACACTTTGACTCACCCAATGACATGAAGATTTAGCTTTGTGATAATAGGCAGAATACTCTCATGTATGGACCAAGATTTGAATGACAAATCGCAAGTTTAGCAACACTCTTGGACATGCGTGTCTGGTTATGGATGAGAGTATGCAGGGGGTTCCTAATCCTACTCCTACAACTAACAGGTTGAAATTATGGAATGGTTTGAAATTATGGTTTGGATGCAAGACAAGGGTTTTGGATCATAACTACTTCACAAGAACAGACCGGTGCCTATCTCAGGGCAAGGAGTCAACTAGACGTATACATAAGAATGGCTTGCAATTGTCATTCAAGTTTCAAGGGGTCAGGACTGGTATTTGCCTTACAAACACCACCCAAGGATGAGTATTTAACTATCTCTACTTACAGATATCCCAGTTGACATACAATCTTCTCCATACTCAACCTAAAATGATTTAATCCACTCCTTGAATGGAAGTTAGAGATTAGGCATGAAATACATAAATCTATATTCTAGAATTTGAGAAATGCTTAGCAACCAAATTCAGAAGAAGAAAAGCATACAACAAATGGAGACAAACAACAAAACACATGCAAGAAGCATTTTTCATATAACATTAACACTGAAATTGAACACATGTGCAAGATACAACTCAGATACAACACATAAACTCCACAGAGATAGAACAGCCAGGAAAATGCCCTGTATTTCGTTATTTTTCCCCCAAAATTGCCCAAGTCTTCCACCAAACAATGAGTAACACAGCTTGGCTTTTATACCAAAACTGTAAACTCAACAAAATTAATTACAAGGCCAGACAAAAATCTGCCAGATACAATGCATTCAAAAATGGCGCTTAAAATCATCAATGCACTAAGCAGAGGAAGGAGAGGGAATAGGTAGAATCGGGAGATGTGTTGCCGTTTCCAGATTTTCATCTTAAAATTGGTGGTTGGCCTGTCATTCCACCCAACGTACCCCTGCAAGCGCTGCCATTAAGATCAACCTACCCACACCCCTCAGAAATGCAGCATCGGAT
This sequence comes from Cunninghamia lanceolata, assembly GCA_027924645.1. NCBI lineage: Eukaryota > Viridiplantae > Streptophyta > Pinopsida > Cupressales > Cupressaceae > Cunninghamia > Cunninghamia lanceolata. The sequence continues at coordinate 148,721 of BSBN01001252.1, read as the reverse complement.
GCATTAGAAGTTTTCCCGCTTAAAAAAAAATGCGGCCACATACAAAGAAAACCTTCGCTACTGGACGTTAAAACACTACCTTCGATCACCTCCCCATCGCCAGATCAACAGTGCCAAAAAACGTTGACCAAGTCACCGGCCAATCAGATCGTGCCACGGAGGCACCTCATGTTTCTATCGCTAGCTTTTCCAGTTTTCATTTTGCCTTTTCACCCTTGTATATGCAAAAACATATGCATATACAAACACCTTATATACAAGTCAGACCTCAAATTTTATTAGAATAATTTGAGAATCAGTTCAAATCCGGCTTGTAAGCCCTTCATTGCACATCGGCTTGTATATCAGCATATACAAGCGCTTTATACAACCCACGTACCTGAAATATTTATTCACTGCATTTTATTACTCCATCGCGTCCAGGTTGTATGTCCCTTTGCTTGCATCCATCGCCTTATACATACAAGGCAGATTTCAAACTTTTATCCGCCGCATCTGACTTCTCCTTCGGTTCTGGAATGCATATTTCACTTGTATGCTTTGAATGTACATTGGCATACATACAACTGCCTTTGTATACAACTGGTGGGCCTAACCATTTTCTCTCTCCTTTGCACTGTTCACTTTGCATGTCGCGAGCCTTTGTATAATTTTCAATGTACATTCCCTTGCACATACAAACAAGGAATTTTCTCCAGAATATTCCTGCAATGTATCTAACCATTGTATGTGTGCCTGAATGTATATTGCATATACATTCGACCTTGTATATCCATGGGCCCCACCACATGCATCTCTGCCTCGCCACTGTAGCAAATGTATATTTGCATCTCCTTGTATATTTTGTTTTGTATATGACCTGACATACAAAGTGAAAATATTCCTGGGAATCTGCAAAAGATTCCTCCTTTGTTTATGCACCTTTTAGAGCCTGATATACATTCAGAAATGCATCTAACTCAATTTTTCAAAGGGCGATAGAGTTTTCTGACCCGCCAATGCACATTTGACCTGCACGTATATACAAACACCCTTGTACATACAAAGGCACATGCATATGACTGATTTTTTGCATTTTTTAGCACTGTAGAGGCCAAAAGAGTTAGAACTTTTTGGATTTTTGGGAAGGGGCTTGCATATACATATTTAAATACTAACATAGGCTATGTCTAGGGACGCATGCCTCTTGTAGGCATGGCGAGAACCTCAGAATCTCTGGTTTCACAGATTGGGCCTTGTCCATTGGGCTACAGAGTCAAACTTGCACCAACCTGCATCACAAACTAAATTTTTACACATTATTTTAGTGGCCTCGGGCAACCAAAAATAAAGAACCACAATTTTATCCTGTCAAATGCCTGATTCCAAATTGAATAATCCCAACCACAGTTGAAAACGTTAAAACAATCTGCCCATATGCTGATCTGATCAATTAGATGCTACACCATTTTTGAAAACTTGCCACTGTCAGCACTGCCTCTGTCACTCTGCATTTTACAAATAGACATATAACCATACATAGTAGAATATGTTTCAACATTAGGTAACATATGTAGGTTAAAATCCTCAAACAGTATATCCTCATATTGCATTTAGCAATATTCATTATCTACCTGGCTGTTGCATATAACTAAACACATATCCAGCTGATCCAAAAACTAAAAACGCTCAGAAAGTATGAGACCCTCAATGTAATTCATATCACCTATTGACATTGAAAGCAAAATCTGATCCACACAGCCATTACCATCAGTACACATGTTTGAAACAACCGATGCTGAACATTCATTATCCACAGTTTGCAAATCAGTATTATCATTTTCAAACAGAAGGTTAATTCTGCACCAATGAATGTCATAACTCACAATATCAAATGCATCCACAGGCTCATCATAAAGGGGATTTACACTCATTGCAAAAGTCTCTATTTCCTCTTCATGACAATCTAGCTCTTTGTTATCATTAAATCCATAGTCATAAGAAGAACAAACCTGATCCATGAACTGATCATGGATATCATCACTATCAACTGATTTATCTGATTGCCCCACATACAAAATTTCTGCTACTTCAATGCACTCTGAAGTTGAACTGTCTACATCATTTTCCAGCCCTCTAATACTTCCTGATGAAACTAATATTGACTCTTGATCCATATGATTACAACTTTGCACAACTGGATCATTTAAACATGAATTCTCTTTGTTTAGGACTGGCATGCAAATATTACTTGGGAAATTATTGTTGTCAACTTCATTTGCTGGGCAAAATAGGACATCCTCCTCTATAACAGAAACATCATCAACTTGGAATGATGCAAAAACTAGGACAGCAGGGGTGTGAGTACTTTGACATTCATCTCCAACATTCAAATTATATCCTTTATCAACATTGGTGGCCCTACGGCAGCAAATTTTTTTAGAGAAATACCCTTTTTGAATCCCATACCTCAAGTTATTTTCAATGTCAATGGCAAACTGACATGTCTGATGCAATGTGATGGGCTCCTTGTCCCTTAATCTATAGCTCATTTTCCTATCAAATGCTCCCAAATAGACACCTAGGCACAGTGCATCATTTGGTCTCATGCATTTTGGAATTCTATTCAACGCCTTCATAAATCTGAGGTTAAAAGCTGGGATCAACTCATCTTCTTCAATATGGATATACATAAAATCACTAATAACTGCATATTCAGATATTTTTTCACCAAATTGTTCTAGAAATGCAGATTTAAAATCATGCCAAGAGCTGACAGAGTAAGCTGGAAGATAGGAGAACCAGTCCCTTGCATCTTTATCTAGAGATTGAACAAATAATCTCATAACTACATCTTCATGGTCAATCTCAAAATCATCTACAACATTTATAAACTGCTACAAGTGTTTCTCAGTTGATTCATCCTTTGCACCATTAAATTTGGGCAAATATTTTATGATTTTAGATGGAAAAGCATTTGGATAGCCACAAATGCCATCAAAATTTATGGGCTTATATCTGTCAATGCTGAAACTTCTTTTATTACATGGTTGGGACTGATTATTATGCATCATTACATTTGACACCTCACTAGGGTGCATGGGCTGATAATACATCATTATGTTTTTGCAACCCTCCTTTCAACTCAGATTTTCAATCATAATAATGACCTTAGGCCTTTAAAATACAAACTGTTATTTTAGCTTTCCTAAAGTCCTTCAAATGAGTCTTTTAAACAATATTGCATACTCCTTTTGAAATGCAAACTAAGTCCTCACAAAAGTATGCAATCTAATCACCAATATTTCCCTTTTGACTAGTGCTATTTCACCAAATAGGGAACCTTTCAAAACTTATGAAAATATCTGGATATGTTGCAGCAACTGCAAATTCAACACCTTTGCTGTCCTCTTATCAGGTTCTTTATATGCAAAGTCGCCACCTCCTTGGCAGAGGAATAAGCTTCAAACAGGCCGAAGCTAAAAATTGATTTCTTTCTAGGTTCTCCCACAACAGAGCCACACACATAACTTTTCAGATTTTGCTGTAACAAACACCTCCAGGTCTACTTCTTCAATCCTTTAGACTCAAACTTTCATGGATATGACATTGATCTCCCCAGCAGAGTCACCAATTCTGTTGGTAATTTTCTCTAAATCGGCAGAGGGTTTGCCAATTCCAATGCATAGGCAGATTCAACCAATAGAGTACGGAAGGTTGCGTGAGCTGCCTCCCCTTCACTTTTGGTTCTGCCGCACCAAGGGGGGTATCCCTATAGCTAAAGATTTAACACTTTGACTCACCTAATGACATGAAGATTTAGCTTTGTGATAATAGGCAGAATACTCTCATGTATGGACTAGGATTTGAATGACAAATCACAAGTTTAGCAACACTCTTGGACATGTGTGTCTAGTTATGGATGGGAGTATGCAGGGGGTTCCTAATCCTACTCCTACAACTAATAGGTTGAAATTATGGAATGGTTTGAAATTATGGTTTGGATGCAAGACAAGGGTTTTGGATCATAACTACTTCACAAGAACAGACCGGTGCCTATCTCAGGGCAGGAGTCAACTAGACGTATACATAAGAATGGTTTGCAACTGTCATTCGATTTTCAAGGGGTCAGGACTGGTATTTGCCTTACAAACACCACCCAAGGATGATTATTTAACTATCTCTACTTACAAATATCCTAGTTGACATACAATCTTCTCCATACTCAACCTAAAACGATTTAATCCACTCCTTGAATGGAAGTTAGAGATTAGGCATGAAATACATAAATTTGTATTCTAGAATTTGAGAAACGCTTAGAAACCAAATTCAGAAGAAGAAAAGCATACAACAAATGGAGACAAACAACAAAACACATGCAAGAAGCATTTTTCATATAACATTAACATTGAAATTGAACACATGTGCAAGATACAACTCAGATACAACACATAAACTCCACAGAGATACAACAGCCAGGAAAATGCCCTGTATTTCGTTATTTTTCCCCCAAAATTGCCCAAGTCTTCCACCAAACAATGAGTAACACAGCTTGGCTTTTATACCAAAACTGTAAACTCAGCAAAATTAATTACAAGGCTAGACAAAAATCTGCCAGATACAATGCATTTGAAAATGGCACTTAAAATCATCAATGCACTAAGCAGAGGAAGGAGAGGGAACAGGTAGAATCAGGAGATGTGTCGCCGTTTCCAGATTTTCATCTTAAAATTGGTGGTTGGCTTGTCATTCCACCCAACGTACCCTTGCAAGTGCTACCATTAAGATCAAGCTACCCACACCCCTCAGAAATGCAGCATCGGATGCATCAAAAGTTTTCCCTCTTAAAAAAATGCGGCCACATACAAAGAAAACCTTCGCTACTGGACGTTAAAACACTACTGTCGATCACCTCACCATCACTAGGATCAACGGCGCCAAAAAATGTTGACCAAGTCGCTGGCCAATCAGATCGTGCCACAGAGGCACCTCATATTTCTATCGCTGGCTTTTCCAGTTCTCATTTTGCCTTTTCCCCTTATATATGCAAAAACATATGCATATACAAACACCTTATATATAAGTCGGACCTCAAATTTTATTAGAATAATTTGAGAATTGGTTCAAATCCGGCTTGTATGCACTTCATTGCACATCGGCTTGTATATCAGCATATACAAGCGCTTTATACAACCCACGGACCTGAAATATTTATTCACTTCATTTTATTCCTCCATCGCGTCCGGGTTGTATGTCCCTTTGCTTGCATCCATCGCCTCATAATACAAGGCAGATTTCAAACTTTTATCCGCGACATCTGACTTCTCCTTCAGTTTCGGAATGCATATTTCACTTGTATGCTTTGAATGTACATCGACATACATACAACTGCCTTTGTATATAACTGGTGGGCCCGACCATTTTCTCTCTCCTTTGCACTGTTCACTTTGCATGTCGTGAGCCTTTGTATGATTTTCAATGTACATTCCCTTGCACATACAAACAAGGAATCTTCTCCAGAATATTCCTGTAATGTATCTAACCATTGTATGTGCGCTCGAATGTATATTGCATATACATTCGACCTTGTATATCTACGGGCCCCACCACATGCATCTCTGCCTCGCCACTGTAGCAAATGTATATTTGCACCTCCTTGTATATTTTGCTTTGTATATGACCCGACATACAAAGCAGGAATATTCTTAGGAATCTGCAAAAGATTCCCCTTTTGTATATGCACCTTTTAGAGCCTGATATACATTCAGAAATGCATCTAACTCAATTTTTCAAAGGGCGATAGAGTTTTCTGACCCGCCAATGCACATTTGACTTGCACGTATATACAAACACCCTTGTACATACAAAGGCACATGCATATGACTAATTTTTTGCATTTTTTAGCACTGCAGAGGCCAAAAGAGTTAGAACTTTTTAGATTTTTGGGAAGGGGCCTGCATATACATATTTAAATACTAACACTTTGTATGGCAACCTCTTCATTCTCTTGCAGCAGTGGGGTCGTCCTCTTGGCAGAAACTATGAAGAGAGCAAATGATCAAATTGAGCTTGAGAAAGCTAATGATTGAGCTCTAATTGAGCTATGAGCACTATGTGAGCATGCTAAATGAGCATGATGGCCTTGTCTTTGAGCAAATATGAGCTTTGGAAAGCTTTGAGAAGCTTTAGGAAGTTTTGATATCCTATGCACTAAGCAAAAATAAAAGGCATGTGCATCCTGTGTGAGCATCAAAGATGCTACTGGAGAGCAAACAACAAGCAATGAATGGCTACAACTATAAAATTTGCCTCCTAAGGGGAAGCTAGAGAGCTTTGCAACAATGAAATCTAATGAAATGAAAGCTTGGAAACTTTAAAAAACTAAAGAGAGAAACTAATGCAGGAGCATCTGGATCCATGAGCAATCCTCATCAACCAAAAAGATTTCTTTGCTTTCTTGCTTGTTTGTTTTCCTTCTTGTTTTGCTGTAGGAGTTGATGATCAAATTTGTGGAGAATTTCCTATGAATTCTTGACCAAGTGTTGACCTAATCTTGAAAAAAATCCAAATGGGTGCTCACATTTCAATTTTGGTGAAGATTTGAGTTAAATTGAACAAGTTATGCAAAAGTGGGACTTTCAATGTCAACATGATATGTGGGACTTTCCCTACCATCAGGACATATGTAGATGATCCTTGAAATCCTACAAAAATCCAAGTAATGAAATCATCTTGTTAGCCAAATGGGTGTCCAAAATTTCAAGTTGTGCAAGATTCTGAGAAAAATTGAGCAAGTTATGCTTAGGCGGAACTTCAGTCTGCAACAAGATATGCGACACTTTTGTCTGCAACAAGATATATGTAGTAAACCCCAAAATCCCCACAATATCCAGTAGACCCCAAAATCCTCAAAATATCCAGTAGACCCCAAAATCCCCGCAATATGCAGTAGACCCCAAAATCCCCGCAATATCTAGTAGACCCCAAAATCCCCGTAATGTGCAGTAGACCCCCAAATCCCCACAATATCTAGTAGACCCCAAAATCCCCGCAATATCCATTAGGGTCACTTTTTCCTGTTTTTTCACTTGAAAGCACTCAAAAAGTGACAAAAATGGTTTTTGACCGCCTGTACGGCAGATCCAAGAGCCATTTAATGACTGACAAGTGTCCTATTCATGTGATGAGTGTGGTGACTGCCTCAAATGCCTATAAATAGGGGAATTTCACACTAAAAGAGGTAGACTTCTCCATAGTGAGTTTTTGGCTTCTACTGGAAGATTGTTTTGGGTTTTTCACAGGAAAGCTAGATTAGTCTAATCTGACTATTGGAATGAATGTAAGGCTTAGGCCAAGGCATGTATGAAGACCATTGTACTCCTACTGTAATGTTTTATATTGTATATGAATAAAGGGTTTACTGTTTCATTGTTGTGTGTTGTTCATTTTGCTGTTTGATGTAGTAGCTTGTCAAAGCCCCTGGATCTTGATTTGCATCAAGTGGTATTAGAGATTAGGTTTGAAATTCCTTGAGGTTATGGGATTGTTGTGCAAGGGACCTTGAGGAGATTCTTGTAGGCAGAGTGAAGTGAAAAACCTATAATTGCAGAGGGTCTACAGACATGGCACACTGACCAAGAGGAAGAAGAGGATTTGCTCTAAGAGCTGGGGACATAGCATTGGTAGAGATGCTGAGATGCATCGCATTGAACTTTTTGCATTGAAGGCAGAAGAAAAGATCTCTAGAAGGCAGAATAGCTCTAGGGGAATAAGTAAATCCTTCGAAGGAAGAGGGCAGTCAAATCTTGGACATGTTCCCAAGATAAGAAAGGAGAAACAAGTTCTTCTTAGACCAGTGCCCAAGGAGGTAGAGGAAGGGGTGATTACTCCCAAGGTAGAGGAAATTTTGGAAGAGGAAGAGGATTCAATGGAACATGTTTCCAGTGTGGATAGGTTGGACATAGGGCATTTGAATGTCCTCAAGTACAATAGAGTAGTGGCAAAGGAAAATAGACTAGATTTCATATAGCACAAGCTGAGGAGGAGAGTGTGGAAAGTATAGCCTCACCAAAATTTGGAGAAGAACCCGAGGATGGAGAATCCTTGATGCTGAGGAAATTTCTTCTAACACCAAAAAAGGTACAAGAGGAAATAGAACAACAAAGAAATCTGTTTAGAACTAGATGTAAGTCTGGAGCAAAAATGCTGCAAAGTCATTGTGGACAACGACAACACTGACAACTTAGTGTCAGAAGAGATGGTGGAGAAGCTAAAACTGAAAAGGTTGAAACACCCAACTCCCTATAAGGTTTCCTGGCTACAAAAGGGACATCAGTTATTGGTAAGTGAACAATGCCTTGTTAAATTTTACATTGGGGATTACAAAGATGAGATAATGTGTGATGTTATGCCTATAGATGCATGCCACATTCTGTTAGGTAGACCTTGACAATATGATAGGCATGACATTCATGATGGCAAGAGTAATTGTATCAAGAAGGATGGGGTTGAGTATGTGTTGAATCCTTTGAAGGATAAAGATGAAGAAGTTGAGAAAACCAATAGGATTTGTCTAGCGACTGGAAAATAGTTCCTAAAGGAAATCAGAAAGGAGAAGGTATGTTATGTCTTCCCACCTCAAGTTGCAAAAAACATGACAACAGAGAAAGGGGCAAAAGTTTCCACAGAAGTCCAATAAATTTTGAATAAATTTAATGGCATTCTAATGGAGGACTTACTTGATGGATTACTTCCAACTAGAAGCATAAGTAACTGTATGGACTTGATACCAGGTGCAAGCCTACCAAATAAGGCACCATATAGAATGACACCTATGGAAAATGAAGAGGTGAATAGGCAAGTGCAAGAGCTATTGGATAAGGGGTTGGTTAGAAAGAACCTTAGTTTGTGTGTTGTACCTACTGTACTAACACCTAAGAAATATGGGAAATAGCGAATATGCATTGATTCAAGGGCTATAAATAAGATAACCATTAAGTACAGGTTTCCATTGCCTCATATGGATGACTTGATGGATTGTTTGAGTGGAGCAAATTACTTCAACAAGATTGATTTGAAGAGTGGATACCACCAAATCAAAATTAGAGAGAGGGATGAATGGAAGATAGCATTCAAGACCAAGGATGGACTGTATGAGTGGCTAGTGATGCCATTTGGGTTGTCAAATGCACCCAGTACCTTTATGAGATTGATGAATGAGGTAATGAATCCTTTTCTTGGCAAATTTGTTATCGTTTATTTGGATGACATTGTGATTTTTTAGTAAAACAAAAGAGGAACACATGTTGCACCTTAAAGCAGTTTTGCAAAGGTTAAAAGAAGAAAAGTTGCTAGTAAACATGGATAAATACAGTTTTATGTAGAGGGAACTAGTATATCTAGGTTTCATAGTGTCTGAAGAAGGGTTGAAGATGGACCCTAAGAAGGTTAAGGCAATAGTGGATTGGCCTTCACCTAGAAACATTTTGAGTCTAGAAGTTTTCATGGCTTGGCGAGCTTCTATAGGAAGTTCATTAGAAATTTTAGTGGAATATGTGCACCAATCACCGAGACAATGAAGGGTGTTAGGAAAAAGTTCCAATGGAATGTTGCAGTAGAAAAGATATTTCAGTTGTTGAAGAAGAAGGTGACAGAACAACTAGTGCTGGCATTGCCAGACTTTGACAAAGTGTTTCAAGTGGATTGTGATTCTAGTGGTAGTGCAATTGGGAGAGTGTTAAGTCAAGAAGGTAGACCCAATGCCTACTTCAACGAGAAACTAAATGAAGCAAAGAGGAAATACTTAGTTTATGACCAAGAATTCTATGATGTAGTGCAGGCCTTAAAGAAGTGGAGGCATTACTTGCTGTCAAATGAGTTTGTAATGTACAAAGATCATCATGCCTTGTAGTACATCAATAGTCAAGGTAAGTTAAACTAGAGACATATGAAATGGGTGGAGTTCTTGCAAAGTTATTCTTTTGTCTTGAAACATAGGAGTGGTAAGTCAAACAGGGTACCAGATGCACTTAGTAGAAGGTGTTTATTAATGAATGAGTTAAGGGTCAGTGTTGTTGGCTTTGATGCAATGAAAGATTTGTATCTTGATGATCCAAATTTTAAGGAAGCATGGATAGTTAGTAGAAGTCTAGTGGAGGGAGATAGGATGCCATGTTTGGAGTATTTCATCCAAGATAGCTTGTTGTTCAAAGGACAAAATTTTTGTATACCCAGAGGTTCAATGAGAGAGAAACTAATACAAGAAAAGCATAGTGGAGGCTTGAGTGGACATTTTGGAATAGACAAGACATTGGCATTACTGAGTGAAGGTTATTTTTGGCCAATGAGCACAGCTATGAGGAGACTGGTACAAAGCTACAGAATTTGCCAACATGCTAAAGGAGCATGACAAAAGACAGGACTATATCAGCCATTGCCTATACCAGAGAGACCATGGCAACATCTAAGTATGGATTTTGTTTTGGGACTACCTCGAACACAGATAGGTAATGACTCCATTTTTGTTGTAGTGGATAGATTTTCAAAGATGGTTCATTTCATACCATGCTAGAAAACTAGTGATGCATCACACATAGCTATGTTGTTTTTCAAAGAGGTTGTCAGGCTGCATGGACTACCTAAGAGCATAGATTCCAATAGGGACACAAAGTTTGTTGGCCATTTTTGGCATACATTATGGAAGAAGATGGGCACTAAATTAGGATCCAATTTAGCCTATCATCCCTAGACTGATGGCCAAACTGAGGTTGTGAACAGAAGTTTAGGAAACTTATTAAGATGTTTGGTGGGAGACAAACCACATCAATTAAATCTTATCTTGGCACAAGTAGAATTTGCTTACAATAATTCAGTGAACAGAAGTGTAGGAAAGAGCCCATTCCAAATAGTTTATGGGCACAACCCAAGAGGTGTTGATGAGCTGAGAGAGTGCAGATTTGAACAGGAAGAGTGCTGTAGCAGATGATTTTGCAGAATACATTCATGAGGTTCACAAGGAGGTGAAGGAAAAGTTGGAGAAAAGTGCCAGCATGCTAAAGGAGCATGACAAAAGACAGGACTATATCAGCCATTGCCTATACCAGAGAGACCATGGGAGCATCTAAGTATGGATTTTGTTTTGGGACTGACTCGAACACAGAGAGGTAATGTCTCCATTTTTGTTGTAGTGGATAGATTTTCAAAGATGGTTCATTTCATACCATGCTAGAAAACTAGTGATGCATCACACATAGCTATCTTATTTTTCAAAGAGGTTGTCAGGTTACATGGAATGCCTAAGAGCATAGTTTCTGATAAGGACATAAAGTTTGTTGGCCATTTTTGGCATACATTATGGAAGAAGATGGGCACTAAATTAGGATCTAGTTCAGCCTATCATCCCTAGATTGATGGACAAACTGAGGTTGTGAACAGAAGTTTGGGAAACTTATTAAGATGTTTGGTGGGAGACAAACCACATCAATGAGATATTATCTTGGCACAAGCAGAATTTGCTTACAATAAATTAGTGAACATAAGTGTAGGAAAGAGCCCATTCTAAATAGTTTATGGGTGCAGCCCAAGAGGTGTTGATGAGCTGAAAGAGTGCAGATTTGAATAGGAAGAGTGCTGTAGCATATGATTTTATAGAATACATTCATGAGGTTCACAAGGAGGTGAAGGAAAAGTTGGAGAAAAATGCTAGCAAATACAAGGAATATGTTGATGTGCATAGGAGGGAACAAGAGTTCCAAGTAGGAGACTTAGTTTTGGCACATTTAAGGAAAGAAAGGTTTCCACAGGGAACATACAATAAGTTGAAATTCAAGAAGATAACCCTGTGCAAGGTGTTAAGGAAGTTCTCATCATGCCTATGAGATTGAGTTACTAGTAGGAATAGACATATCTCCTATTTTCAATGTTGTTGATCTATACAATTTCCATGAAGGAGAGATAAATTTATAAGGGGGCACACACTCATGTTTGCCTGATGTGTTTTTATATGGAGCCTAATTAGACTCGGAGGTTAAATTTTCCCCACTTTTATCGGTGCAGTTTTCTTCCAAATTATTTAATGGGGGTTTGGGGGCAGCGCCCCTTGCGGGGTCCAGTGGCAGCGCCGTTGGCACACCCCCTGTCACGATACAGGGCAGGGTCGAGGGGTAGCACCCCTGAAACCTCAAACAATTTTTTTAATTATTTTATAAAGGCATCGAAAGTTATTTTTCTATTGGCTGACATAAAAAACCCTATTTTGTAACCGACATAAGTCTTGATAAACACAGCTAAGGGTTAGGGTTTCTATTGACATTGTATTGTAGCATGTGCAGCAGTATTGAGTTGCAAGGATTGCTGGTTGTAATCAGTTTGATTTACTGGATAATAATATTGGATTCTCTGTTGGTGGATGTATCCCGCGTTTGGGTGAACCACGTTAAAAGTTGTCTCTTGTTGTTATTATTTCTGTGTATTTTTTATTCCTATGTTTAATCTTTATTTGCATTTAATTGATATCTTCTGCATGCAATTCCTAACAAGTGGTATCAGAGTGGGTTACGTCTACAGGAAGGTCTCACAGTTGAGTGGGAGTCTCACGGTTGAGTGGGAGCAATGATGGACGAGGGTATATTGAAGGTAGATAAATTCAATGGGCAAAACTATTATTTATGGAAGATGTAGATGGAGGATTATCTCTATCAGAAGGATTTATGTAGGCCGTTAGAAGGAAAAGCCAAGAAACTAACAACAATGACTGATGAGGATTGGGAACTTCTAGACAAAAAGGCTTCGGGAACCATTTGATTGTATCTGACACCATCTGTGGCGTTCAATATAACAGAAGCGAATACAACAGATGAACTGATGTAAGCTTTGGCCAAATTGTATGAAAAACCCTTAGCCTCAAATAAGGTATTTCTCATAAAGCGTTTGTTTAATTTAAAAATGATTGAAGGTGGATATGTGACAGATCATTTAAATAAATTTAATACGATTACCAGTCAGTTAACATCTCTAAAAGTGAAATTTGATGAAGAGGTAAGGGCACTCTTGGTTTTATGTTCTTTACCAGAAAGCTGAAATAGCTTGGTAATGGTTGTAAGTAACTCTGTCTCTGGTTCAAATATCTTAAAATTTGATGATGTTGTTGGTGTTATCCTTAGCGAGGAAATGTGACAGAAAAGCTCAGGAGGGTTCACATCAGGTAGTGTTTTGAATGCAGAAAGCAGGGGCAGATCAAAGAAGAAAGGAAAATGTTCTGGAGGTCATGGGAAGTCACAAGGAAAATCAAAGGACAAGAGGTCCTAATCTAGAGGACAGAAGGATTGCTGGTATTGTGGGAAACCAGGTCATCTAAAGAAAGATTGATGGTCTTAGAAGAATAAAGAATGAGATAAACAAGAAGACAATAAGGAGGTAAATGTGGTAAGTAATAAGTCTGAAGATGATGCTTTGATTCTTTCCCTAGATAATGCTGATGATTCATGGGTTTTAGATTTAGGGGCCTCATTTCATGCTATGCCCCATAGAAGTTATTTTCTTCATTATGTCTAAGGGGATTTTGGGCTGGTTTATTTGGGAGATAATGAACCCTGTCAGATTGTTGGAAAGGGAAGAATTAAGATTAAGTTACAGAATGGGAATCATTGGCTACTACAAGAGGTAAGGCACGTTCCAAGGCTAAGTAGGAATTTAATTTCAGCAGGGCATTTAGGTGATGAAGGTTGCACAGTTACTTTTAATGATAAAAAATGGAAGGTTTCAAGAGGTGCCTTAATAGTAGAAAAATGTGTGAAAATAGGTACCTTATATCTTTGTACATGTCATACTATTCCTTTTACTTTAGTTGTTGTAGAGAAAAAATAAACAGGCTCAGGAACAGTTGTTGCGGGTTCGCAAGAAGAGACTGAAACACTTGCTGCAGGTTCTGAGACAACACTGTGGCATAATAGACTTGGGCATATGAGTGAAAAAGGTATGAAGGTACTTCATTCTAAGAAATTTTTACCAGGTTTGAAATGTATTAATATGGATTTATGTGAAAGTTGTGTGTATGGCAAACAAAAGAGAGTTAGTTTTATCAAGGATGGGAAGCAAAAGAAAGATGAAAAGTTGGAGCTTATGCATACAGATGTATGGGGACTGGCTCAGGTATCTTCTCTTGATGGCTCTCAGTATTATGTTACATTCATAGATGATGCAATTAGGAAGGTTTGGAACTATTTCCTTAGGCAGAAATCTGATGTATTTGAAACATTTAAGAAATGGAGAAGCTTGGTTGAGAATGAGATGGGTAAAAGATTAAAATATCTCAGATCTGATAATGGTGGTGAGTATTGCAGCAAAGAATTTGAGGATTATTGTTCCTTTAATGGAATTCGTAGGTAAAAAATGGTTCCATAGACTCCACAAAAAAATGGAGTGGCTGAGTGCATGAATAGGACAATAACGAAGCATGCAAGGAGCATGCGATTGCATGCTGGGCTTCCTTTAAACATGTGGGGAGAGATTATCAATATCGCTATATATTTAATTAATAGAGGTCCTTTAGTTCCTTTGGGCTATGGTATTCCAGAGGAAGCATGGACAGGTAAGAAGGTGAGTTATTCTTTTCTCAAAACCTTCGGATGTGTAGCATTTGCACATGTAGATTCTGAAAATAGAACCAAGCTAGATGAAAAATAAAAAAAGTGTATCTTCGTTGGATATGGCATTGATGAATTTGGTTATAGGCTTTGGGATGTTGAAAATCTAAAAATTGTGAGAAGCAGGGATGTTGTATTCAATGAGAAGGTGTTGTACAAAGATCAATTGCAGCAACATGAGAAGAAAGAAAAGTATTATGTGGTGCTGGATGATACTCCAGATAATGATGTTCTAGTGGTTCCTCATGCTCCGCAACAGCAACAAGAAATCTCACAAACTCCAGTGAATGTTAGATGGTCAACAAGGCTAAGTAGACCTCCTCAAAAGTTTTCTCCCTCTTTGTATTCTATTTTGTTAACAAATGCTAGTGATCTAGAAGGGTATGATGAAGCTATGCAGGTGGATACAAAGGTTCAGTGGGAGCTTGCAATGAAAGAAGAAATAGACTTCTTACTGAAAAATTAGACTTGGGAATTATGTAAGTTGCCTGTAGGTAAAAAGGCTTTACCAAACAAATGGGTTTATAGATTGAAAGAGGAAAATGGAGGTGAGAAAAGATTTAAAGCCAGGTTAGTTGTAAAAAGATTTGCACAAAAAAAGGGTATTGATTTTGATGAGTTTTTTCTATGGTTGTTAAGATGACTTCTATTCATACTATTTTAAGTATTGTGGCTGTTGAAGATTTGTATTTGGAATAGCTAGATGTGAAAACTGCCTTTCTCCATGGTGATTTGGAGGAGATATATATGGAACAACCACAGGGATTTAAGGTCAAAGGTAAGGAGAAGTTGGTGTGCATATTGAAGAAGAGTTTATATGGCTTGAAACAAGCACCTCAACAATGGTATTTGAAATTTGATAGTTTTATGGTTGAGCAAGGCTACAACCGGTGTAATCTTGACCATTGTGTTTATTTTAAGAGGTTGGATAATGACAGCTACATTACTTTATGTTTATATGTTGATGACATGCTTGTAGTAGGGTCTAACATGGATCACATAAGAGAGTTAAAACAACAGTTAGCATAATCATTTGCTATGAAATATTTGGGGGCAACAAAACAAATCCTTGGTATAAAAATTTGTAGAGATAGGAAGAATAGAAAATTGACTCTATCTCAGGCTGATTATGTTGAAAAGGTGTTGCAGAGATTCCATATGGAGAATACAAAAGCTGTCAGCACACCTTTGCCTAGTCATTTGAAATTGACTAAGGAGATGTGTCCTATGACATAAGAGGAAGACAAAATGTTCAAGGTACCATATGCTTCAACTGTAGGAAATTTAATGTACGCCATGGTATGCACGGGACTAGATATTGCACATGCTGTTGGAGTCGTAAGAAGGTATATGAGTAATCCTGGATTAGAGCATTGGAATGTGGTAAAATAGATTTTCAGATATTTGAGAGGTACATCTAATAAACATTTATGTTTTGGGGGCTCTAATACTGATTTAGTAGGTTATGTGGACTTAGATTTGGCAGGGGATATTGATACCAGGTGGAGTACTATAGGTTATGTCTTTACTGTAGGTGGGACAGCGGTGAGTTGGATCTCCAGGTTGCAAAAGGTGGTTGCTTTATCCACCACAGAGGCAGAGTATGTAGCTGCAACAGAGGCAAGCAAGAAGATGATATGGCTATAATCTTTCATAGAAGAATTGGGCAGACAATAGGCTAATAGTTATTTGTTTACAAATAGTTAGAGTGCCATACATCGTGCAAAGAATTCTGCTTTGCATTCAAAGACCAAACACATACAACTAAGGTATCACTTCATTCGGTCGGTATTGGATGATGGACAGTTACGAAAGGAAAATATACATACAGATGAAAATCTAGCGGATATGTTTACGAAGGCAATGGTCCAAGGGAGAAGCTGAGCTCCTCTTTAGCTTTAGTTGGTCTTCAAGATTGAAAATAATAAAATCAGAACAACAGGGTCTAGGGTGTTTATTTCCAGTGGGAGCTACAGGGTCAGCGGTGTTATGATCAGTCTCCAAGTGGGAGATGATATGTTGTGGAGTTTGATCAATCTCCAAGTGGGAGATTATTTTTATATGGAGTCTAATCAGACTCAGAGGTTAAATTTTCCCCTCTTTTATCGGTGCGATTTTCCCCCAAATTATTTAATGGGGGTTTGGGGGCAACACCCCCAAGATGGGGTCAAGGGGTAGCGCCCCTAGTGCGCTCCCTGTCGCGATACAAGGCGGGGCCCAAAACCTCAAACAATTTTTTTTTTAATTTTATAAAGGCGTCGGGAGTTATATTTCTATTAGCAACATAAAAAAACCCTATTTTGTAACCGACATAAGTCTTGATAAAAACGACTAAGGGTTAGGGTTTCTATTGACATTGTATTATAGCATTTGCAACGGTATTGAGTTGTAAGGATTGCTGGTTGTAATCAGTTTGATTTACTAGATAATAATATTGGATTCTCTGTTGGTGGATGTAGCCCGAGTTTGGGTGAACCATGTTAAAAATTATCTCTCGCTATTATTATTTCTGTGTATTTTTCATTCCTTTGTTTAATCTTTATTTGCATTTAATTAATATCTTCTGCATGCAATTCCTAACAAGATGCACAAGGATGGTTAGATCAGTTACCTGAAAAGAAGATGGAAGAAGTAGATAAAATGATTAAACCTTGAGTGGCTAAGAAGACCAGAGGAAAGGACTACATGGAATAACTGGTTCAATGGAAAAATAGAGCTGAAGATGAAGCTTCTTGGCTGAGTGCTGCAGAGCTAGTCAAGTATGGAATTCTAGTTCCAGAGTTGCCAAAATGTTTATGAGTTTCCAACTCATGGAACATTTCAATTACCCAGTGTGTTTGATGCAAGAGCATCTAGGTCCATGAGCAATCCTCATCAACCAAAAAGATTTCTTTGATTTCTTGCTTGTTTGTTTTCCTTCTTATTTTGCTGCAGGAGTTGATGATCAAATTTTTGGAGAATTTTCTATGAATTCTTAACCAAATGTTGACTTGACCTTGAAGAAGATCCAAATGGGTGCTCACATTTAAATTTTGGTAAAGATCTAAGTTAAATTGGACAAGATATACAAAAGTGAGACTTTTAGTGTCAATAGGATATGTGGGACCTTCCCTGCCATTAGGATATATGCAGATGATCCTTGAAATCCCACAAAAATCTAAGTGATGATGTCATCTTGTTAGAAATCCAAACGGGTGTCTAAAATTCCAAGTTGTGCAAGATTTTGAGAAAAATTGAGCAAGTTATGCTTAGGTGAAATTTTGGTCTGCAATAGGATATGCGGCACTTTTATCTGCAACAGGATATATGCAGTAGACTCCAAAATCCTTGCAATATCCAGTAGACCCAAAAATATTTGAAATATCTAGTAGACCCCAAAATCCCCACAATATCCAGTAGACCCCAAAATTCCTGCAATATGCAATAGACCCCAAAATCCCTGCAATATCCAGTAGACCCTAAAATCCCCGCAACGTGTAGTAGACCCCAAAATCCCCGCAATATCCAGTAGACCCCAAAATCCTTGTAATATCCAGTAGGGTCACTTTTTCCTACTTTTCACTTGAAAGTACTCGGAAAGTGACAAAAATAGTTTTTGACCCCTATATGTCCGATCCAAGAGCCATTTAATGATCGACAAGTGTGCTATTCATGTGATGAGTGTGGTGGCTGCCTCAAATGCCTATAGCTAGGGGAATTTCACACTAAAAGAGGTAGACTTCTCCATAGTGAGTTTTTGGCTTCTACTAGAAGATTGCTTTGGGTTTTCTCATAGGAAAGATAGGTTAGTTTGATCTAACTATTCGAATAAATGTAAGGCTTAGGCCAAGGCATATATAAAGACCATTGTATTCTTGCTATAATGTTTTCTATTGTATATGAATAAAGGGTTTATTGTTTCATTGTTGTGTCTTGTTCATTTTTCTACTTGGTTCAGTAGCTTGTCAAAGCCCCTGGACCTTGATCTGCATTAGAAACTAAGAGACTCAAAGGCTTGTGAAGAAGCTTGAAAAGCTTGTGACTTGATGGGAAGATCATTCTCCAACTTTAGAAATAATGAAGAGGTGAGGGGCATTTATAGGATGGAATGTGTCATGATAGGTGGGGATGATTGAGGAGTTAACTCTCTTGATTGGAGAGTTAACATGTTTGATTGAGGTTAAGACTTGGCTAATTGGGGAATGATGAAGCTATGAAAGCTTATGAGAAAATGGAGTTAGCATGAGTTGAAGAGGTGATAAGAATAGATCAAAAGAGTTAATTATGCATGATTAAGGGTGAGGGATGGTCTAAAAGTAGTTCATTCTATGTTAGGGTCAAAATTTTATGCAAACAGGAGCAAAAAAAAGCTTTTTGGGTTCAGATTGAAGAGAAACATGTGCATGAAAACACGAAAGGGTCATCCATGGGTTGCCCATCGGTCACCCATGGATCCCCCCTTTCACTAGTCAAATCCCCCATGGGTTGCTCGAGGGGGATCCATGGGCAACCCTTAGAGGAAGGGGTTTGGGTGAAAAATAGGGGTTGGAGAATGATCTTGGGGAAAAGAAGCAATTTGCCTCCAGAGACAAGTTAAATAGACAATTTAAATAGGATCCCCCTTTCACTAGTAGGGTTTCCTGGGAGATCCATGGGGATTCAGATAGGAAGGCTTCTGGGTAAAAACTGAGGGATGGAGGTTAATCTTGGAGGTCTAAAGATGCAATTTGCCTCCTGAAATAGGTGAAATGAATGAAATAAATAGGATCCCCGCTTTCACTAGGTCAAATCACCTGGGGGCACCAATGGGGGATCTAAAAAGGAAAAAAGTTAAGTCAATTCTGAAAGTTGGGTTTGGTCTGGGAGGTCATTTTAAGTCGTCTAAAGGGTGGAGACACATCAAATGGGTATGGGAAAGGTGAAATTACCACATTATGATGAAAATTAGCTATGTAGGTAAGGTCAAGAATGCCAAAGAAGAAAAGTTGACAAGGGGAATGTGAAGACAAGTTAGGATAAGAAGAAATGATGAAGCAAGGAATTGATATCCATGTGCTTCCAAGAAGAACACTGTTGAGAGGGTGTTATATTCATGCTTCCATGTATGTAATTAGGATTACAACTCATCATAGGGTCCTCGTGTAACCCATGCACATTTTTAGTGCTTACATATTTTCCCCCTCGGGGATAGTTACAGTCTACACGAAAGGTATAAACCATTCTTGAAAGAGGCCTTACTTGTTGTCAATTTCCTGCAATTACACCTACAATAACTAGTGTGAGTTTTACATTTGAAATATTTAAAAATGAGTACTGAAATTGAAATGAATGAATGTATCGTAGATTGCATCATAAGTATACCCTAGTTGTTTCACTTTGCCATGGGGACCTACAAGATTGAAAGCACACAATGTGGGTGCAAGAGCACTATGTAAATAAAACACATGCTAAGCTAGAGAGAATAATGATATCTCCTTTTATTACATATTTTGAAGAACATATTTGATTTTTATGGATTTTTGAGGTTTTACAATCTTTTAGGTTTTTTTATTTTCTAATTTTTATGGTTTTTCTAAAGATTTTGTGAAGGTTTGACTTGACGTTGCTTGAGGTCTTTGAGAGACCTATGTTTATTGAAGATATTTATATCCTTGCCCCCTTGCATGGGGAGGCTTGCACAATTTTTCTCTTTTGACTTGGGTGGAGGAGTGACTTGCATTCAGACATTATTTTGCACTTATTATTGTGAGACTTGATTGGTTGAGGTCTATACGTAGCTTTAGTTGACATATTGTACATCTTGTGCATATGGTTGGTTAGAGCTTTTATTTTTCTCATGAGAATGCATACTTATGACGATCACATATGGATGATGCAATTTATTTTTGTCTTTTTTATGATATGAACGAGAAGCAATGTGTCTAGATGTGATTGACAGATATGAAATATGAAGTACTATATTCTAAGTGTTATGAATGCCACAATGTCATGAAATTATCGCTTTTGAATGTTTGAAATGTATGAAAGTAGAACAAACAATGTGGATGCTCTTAAATAAGATTTTTGACTCAAGGGATTGCGAATTATCTTGGCATAGGAGACCTATTAACCTTTGGGATAGGATTAGGGACTCAAATGGGGACAAGGAGGAGATGGAATGCTTCTAAATTTTGGGCTTCACTAAAGGATAAACACTGATCCTTACATATTGACAAGCTTTCAACTTAGACAAGAAACAAATTTTATTAGCACTTGCAAGACTTAGATCAAAGGATGGCCAACAAGATAGACCCGGGGTAAATGAAAAGGCTCCAAAATAGAAGATGTCCCTAAAGATAGCTAGACTCCTAGTATTGCTTAGTTGGTGCATGTGTGTGCTTTGTACCTCACTTTCTTTGATAGATGTCACTCTTGTAGCTTCAAGCTTAGACTTATCTCCACTCGAGAGTATGGACATCAACAATCCTCTCGCTTTGCACTCTCTTGTTTTTCTCTTTTTGATTTTTTTGGCTTTTTTATTGCTATTGCTGAGATGCTTTGAGACTTTATGAATTATTGGATATTTAGCCTCTTTAGAATTTTTGCTATTCTAATGATTTCTCTTATATGACTCATTTTATGTTTATTTTGTTCACTCGTATTTTAGATTGCTTCTTGCAGAGTTATGATCCTCCTGACGTTTTTGGCTAGGAAAGATAAGGGGCTGAGCGCCACCAAAAGTTTTCACTATCCAATCGGACTTCCCTTCTACTTAGGAGGAATGGGGGAGGTCTACTTGCAAGCTTCTATTGATTATTGTAGGTTTGAAGACTGACTTTTCTTAGACTTAATAGGATGGATTGTTAAGAGTGGGATCAGTGTAGAGCTAAGAGCTAGGCTTTGATTCAAACCATTGGGGACTATGGTAGGGGAATGATCAACAACAATTGTGAATACAAGGGATCTTGAAGATTGAAAGGATCAACCTATACCTAAGTAATCTTAGACTCCTTGCTAAGACAAAAATTAAACAAGAGCATGTCACTCACAAAGATGCATGGTGGAGCATAATGAAAAAGGATGTACAGAGTTTTGATTTTTTTGAGATTTTATTATTTTTCTGGATTATTTGATATTTTTGAATTTTATAGGCTTTTACAAGGTTTTGAGATACCAAACTCTTCTCCTTCCATAATGTACAAGAGTTAAGTGTTGTTTCCAACATCTTCCTTAACTATGTATGGACCTATCCAATTCAATCTGAACTTCATGTGAAAGTCTTTGCAAGGACACTCGAAGACTAGGTGTAAAAATGTCTTTGTATTCAGTGAGGAGTTTTGTGTATTCACATTTTCATTGTTTGATGATTTCCCCCCTAGATTTATCATTTTGTATTCTTGTTGAGTTTCCATGTTTGTTTTGAACTTTTGAGGGGCTAATGATTGGTGTTGACTCTCCTAGTTTCTATGCATGGGTTATGGTTCTCTTTTTTGCTTAGTGGTGATCTCGACTATATGGATGCTCATATCTGGCTTGATAGGAATGACCACTAAGTTGAATGGAGCATAAGAATGTGTTGAGTGGGCATTGAAGGGGAATTCTCATTTTGCCCCCTTTCCCATATATTTTTAGGTCTTGGTTATATTTGCAATTTGTTTTGATGTCTCTACTTTTTCAAAAGTGTTGATTTTTGGGTCATTGGTGATTTCCATGGTCTTTCCCTTCTTTTTGACTTATTCAACTCTATAAAGGATGAAAGGATCAGGATCTCCTTTGATGATGTGGGTTTTTCCCACGTGCGAGAAGTTGATTTCTTGAAATAATTTGGAGGGAACAACCCTCATCCTATGGATCCAAGGCCTTCCTAGGATCATGTTGTAAGTGGTTTCTTCATTAATGACATAAATTTTAGTTGGGAGAGTTTTGGGACCTAATGTGATTTGAAGATTGAGCTTACCCATGGTTTGAATGTTTGGGTTATCATGAATTCTAATGATGGAAGTTTCTTTTGTGATTTGAGTTTCATCATAACCCATTCTCTGACGAAGAGAAAAGGAGACCATGTTGATTGTAGACCCATTGTCTATCATCACACATTTAACAAAATAGTCATGAACTTGGACTATTAAGCAGATTGGGAGACCACCCTGTTTAGTTATGTCATCATCTGAGGGTAACTTTTCAAATTCAAATGTCAAAGAACATTTTTCACTTGGAGTGTTTTGAAATAGATGGCCTAGATCTAAGGCATTGAGGAGAGCATTCTTGTGCATAGAACTCTTGAGAAGTTCTAACATGTGTGAAAAATTTGAACTGTTGGAGGTGTCATTTGGTCATTCTGGTCCTTGGGTGACACAAATTTCTAAACCTTTATCTAATTCCACAAGGCCTAAGGTGTTTTGATCAAAGGCATTGAGGAGAGCATTCTTGTGCATAGGAGATAACATGTGAGAAAAATTTGAACTGTTGGAGGTGTCATTTGGTCATTCTGGTCCTTGGGTGACAAAAATTTCTAAACCTTTATCTAATTCCACAAGACCTAAGGTGTTTTGATCAAAGGCATTTTGATGGCTTTTGGGATTATTTCCTTCATCTTGTGAGAACGTATCCATGAATGCTTGTTGTTGACGTTTTGGGAGGTTTGATATGAAGTGATGGTATTCCCAACATGACTTGATATCATGCCCCTTTCTCTTGTGAAATAAGCAGTATTTGTCTTGATTGCAATCTCAAGGCTTATGATGAAGCTTATTATTTTATTTGCATTTAGAATAATCTTTTAATTGTAATAGTCGTAATAAATATTAGTTGCAATATTTCAAATTAATTATTTTAGAAATTTAAATATCTCTTTAAAAAGATTCTTTGGCTTCATCATAACTAATATATTTTAGAAAGACACTTTTATGCATGAGTAGTGGACTCTATTTTGGATTGCATGCAAAAGGGATGGCAATTACTTGTCTTAATGAGGGAACTAATTTTAGAAAAAAGGTATGAGAAAGTGGGAAAGAGGGGAAAATATAATTTATTGTTCTTTTCTATTTTATTTTGGGAGAAAGATTCTCAAAAGAAGAAAGGAGTCTATAAAACTAGAAAAGAAGAAAAAGTCTAGGGGAGAAAAACAAAATCATGTTGAAGAACAGATGAGAAAAGCATCAGAAGGATGCATGGAGAAGAGACAAATCAACCATGGAGGAGGAGGTACTGAAGATGAACTTAGGGCATCAATTGGCTAGGCATTATATTTTGGGTGCACTACCTTTCTTTTCCACTTAAAAGATAGATAATTATTTTCAGATTTGTTGTGAGTTGTGAGGCCCACCCTTGTGCGACAGGTTTAGTTGCACTGTTAGACCAAATAGTATTGCTTCACCCAAGATAAGGGTTCGGTATCTGGAATTGTGACCTTATCTAAGAGACAATATGGTGTTGTTGTGGATCCATTTATAATGTGGTTGTGTTAATTTGAGTATGTGTAGGAGATGTACACCTTAGTTTGGATTGACTGGTTATCACCTGATTGTGCTTGAACTGGATCCTTAGTGATTTAGTGCGAGGCCACCCTAGTTGCACTTTTTGAATTGACTATGAGCCTTGTTATTTGGATTATATTTTGACATGGGACATGTTGGAGACTGTTGATCCCAGATATTAGACATTTGATGGCCTTATTTTGTGCTTTGATTAGATAGATGAGTTATTTTATGATGATGCTATGTCTTTCCATGCTAGATTATATTATGCTTCTATGACGATGAAGGTGTTATAATATTTGAGGTAATTGAAATGGTTTATTGAGCTAAGTCGAGTTGATAAAATATTATGTCGATTTATGATTTCATAATCCTGATCGTGTTATTGAAAGTATAATTGATTTGGGTAATAAGTGAATTTTATCATGTGATATAGTTGAGAATGTATGAACTCATGTGATCATGTGTGTGCGTAATTTAATTGCTTCAGCTATGATATACATTGGGCTATTGATGTGTTTGTGTAGTGTGTAGGTAATTTCCATGGCTAATGGAAACTGGAGGTCATACAAATAACAATAAGTAATTATCCCTGTGAGTCCCTAAGGTGGACAAAGGTTAATTGTTGTTTGAGCATGAATGTAATGTGTTAATACTTTATTTTGATTTTAATTTGAGTCTGCTAAGGTTGACTTATAATGGGTGGATGACGAGTGTCATCCATGTGTCATTTTCGTTCATAAGTTTTAAGGGCTTTTTAAATGATGTTTTTTGAGCTTTTTAATGTTAATTTCATGTGGTTAAGGGTCCTGAGTCAAGTACCTATGGGTTAGGTACCTTATAGACTTCAAATCATGAGTTTTAACTCATGTTTGACTCCTCTTTTTGACCCTAGGAGTTAAGTGGTGAGATTAGGGTACTGGGTTGAGGGTTGGGTGGCTTGTCACATCCAATCCCATAACCCAAGGTTCATGTAAGGGCTTGGGAAGAGAACCCCTAGTGCTTCCCTATTCCCCATGCCTCACACATGTGTGAGGAGGTGGGTGGGGAGGTGTGCTCTTGAAGAGGAGTGAGAGGATGACAAGTGTCACCTCCCTACTCCTTAATACCTCACACATGTGTGAGAGCACATATGGGGAGTGGTGCTTGGGAGAGTGAAGGAGAAGGTGACTAGTGTCACCTCCCTACTCCTCATTATCTCACACATGTGTGAGAGCACATATGGGGAGTGGTGCTTGTGAGAGTGAATGAGAAGGTGACAAGTGTCACCTCCTAATTCATGGGAATGGTTTTTGAAACCCTATTTATCTCCCTCTTGTAGAGGTGAGAGGGGTTCTGTTTTTCTCTGGGGCTTTGGTTATTGATTTTGGGAAGGAGTTTAGTCTTGGAGAAGAAGATTTGTGCAAGGATCTTGGAGTTGGCTATTGGAGGTCATCACCAAACATCCTTGATCACTTGAGGCTTGAGAGGTAGGCTCTCAAGGATTCAAGCCTTTCTTTTCTTGTTCATTTTTTTTGGATCTATGCATGTAGTATGTTATTCTTTTGTTCTTGTGTCTTTTCTTGATGTTGTAATGGGGTTTTGGGTTGTTGTATTGAGCTCTCCATGTGAGAGAGCTTACCATGTGTTGAGTAAGAGAGGAGAGAACCTCCTCGGGGAAAACCCTCCTTGTAAAGGAGTTTTGATGGCTATGCCCTTGTTTATAGGAAGATTTGATAGTTTTTGTGTATGGAAAGAGTGCCTTGATATTATTTGGAGTTATAAGTAGTTCGATAGCAAGAGGCTATGATATTTGATATTTGGTTGGTTTGGTTTTCCCCTTGAGGTGAGTGAGTCCACTCTCTCTCCCTTAAAATCCATGTTGTATGGATGTAGTTTGTTGAGTCTCCTTGGATGGGTGTTATTGTGTATTCGTGTGTGTGTGTGTGTGTGAAACCCCTTTGTGTGAGTATGAATCTGGTTATATTGTGGGCCTCCTAGCTCGGGGGTGGCTTTCTTGCAAGCCAATGGTTGAGAGGTGAGCTTCCCCTAACATTACAAAGATTTTTATTTTATTGTTGGTTTGACTCTTGGAGAAGAGCTTGGGAGATGGCTTCGTGAAGTGATAGTGTTTTTTAGTTGTTTTGTAAAATTAAGGAAATGTAAATGCCTTGACTCCTTTGATCCTTGTAAGGGTTTGGGGTATGAGAGAGTAAATCTCTCTCTTGAAATATTCCTATAACTGTTGAATGATCCTCTTGTAAAAATAAATAATCTTTTTGCAAATAAAGTATATGGCATTTTAGTTTACTATCTTGTTATCTTGGAAAATAAAATAATCTCTCTCTCTATTGGTTATATTGCATCTTTGATTTTCAAAGAAAGGAAAAGGAAAAATAAAACATGAATAGTTACTATATGCTTACTTTTACTGGAGTGAAATGAAGAAATGATTATTGTTATTGCAAACAAAAGAGAGTTTATTTATATTGTTTTTTTAAATATATTTATTTTGGTATGGTTGTTGTGGAAATTTATATATATACACTACTTTACTATCCTATGTTTTTTTGAGTTAATTATTAGATCTCTGTTCAAAGAAAATACAGAGAAAACAATTATATATATTAATATTAGCTTTAGGTTAAAGTTTTATATTATAGATGCAAGTGAAGCGATTTATTTTTAGGGATTGTGTTTTTTATTTTCATTGAAGGCTTTAAAAAAAATAGAATGAATTTTTTTTGTTCTGCCGCTGCTTATGAGGCAGGGCCGAGGGTGCAGGGCCAGAGGACCCCGTCCCTACAAAGACACTCTATGGGGGGACGGGAGTCCCCGCCCTTGTTCATTCAACTGGCCTACCACCCCTTCTGTTGCATTTTTTTACCCTTTTATATTTTCTTCTATGTGACATCTTTAAAGAAAACCTTATCTTTGCTTTTAAATGCATATTGTTATTTTTTTTGGCTGCTAGTCAGTTTATATATATATATGTATGTATGTATATATATCTACTTCTATTTCACCTTTGTATATATACAGAGGGTTTTTTTAATCTATTTTATTTCAGTCCAGTTATATATATATATATATATATATATATATATATATATATATATATATATATATATATATATATATATATATATATATATATATATATATATATATATATAGAGGCTGGAAAAACAAAGAGTATATTAATGTTAGTTTTTATATTAGAGGATAAATAATATGATATTAGATCTATTTGGAAACTATTGTCATGTTTATTTAAAAAAACAAAAAAATAAATACATAACTTATCCTATCTTTTTCTTAACAATAATTTAAAATGGTTTGGGAGAAAACCATTTTTGAATCTATAGAAAACTTAGAAACTTGATTGAGAAATTGAAACAAATAACCTTTTTTGAAAACTTAGAAAATAATCTTTTGAAGAGAACTCTAATTTGAAAACATGGAAAACAAGAATATTAGAAAACTAAACTTTGGGAAAAATAGCCTTCCCACTTGGGGAAAAGATTTTCTCTCTTCCACCTTTTCCTCCAACCTGCAAAACAAAATATGAACTTGTGAGTGATAAATTAGAATTTGGCTTGTTTTTATAAATACTATTTTAGGGCTTAATGTGTTGCCCTAGTGTTTAGGTGATTAATTAAACTTTAAACCTTTTTGTTACCTTTCAAAACTCACTTAAGGGATTTATTTAATCATTTTGATTTAATTCTATAGTTGAGGGTGTTATATTGTTTTAATGTAATTTAATTTAATTTTTGGCATAGTTCCTTATGTGGTGTTATGCTGCCGAGATTTTAGTGACTTTATATCTCGAGTAGTGTTATGCTGGCGAAATTTTTGTAGACCCAGTATTAGAGTGTTGATGTAATTTTATTGCAATTATTATTGAGAAGGTTATATTAATTAAATTATTTAATTGGGTAAGCTTTTTTGTTTTAAATTATTTCAGATTAATACCTTTGAAAGGCTTTAAATTTAATTGTTTCCATAGTTAAATTTTAATGGATAATATAGTTTTATCTATCTTTACTATGCTTATTTTTTCGCATTTTAATCCTATTTAAAATTGATAGATTAATTCTAGGGTTAGGGTTTCGACTCATGTTGAAACCATTTTACACCTTCACCTAGGAAACCCTAGGGATGGTTCCTGGATGGTGACCACCCCTATTAGCGAAGCTTATTGCGACACACACCCCCTTAGTTTCTATCATTATCGTAGGGATTGAGAGAGGAGTTTCGCATCATTCCACACCTTGTTTGATTTCCCTGCCTTTGTGCAACATGCCTAACGTGTGTTGCGAATACAACCACGTTATGTGCATGTGTCACTTAGCGTGCATGTTGCGTACGAGGGGGTTTTAGAGTCGGGTGGGATTTTTTTTTTGATATTTCATGTCAAATGTGGGCATGACATTTGGTATCAGAGCCCAGGTTTCAAACATTAGGAACTCTGGGTGTGCACAAGTGTTTGTGTTGGGCCAATTGTTGGTCGTGCATATACTTGATTTGCGTGTCTAACTCTAGCTTGCATAGCAACGAGTTTGTAAGACACTTTGGTCAGGACAACTTGTTTCCCTCGATTTTGCTTCCGCTAACTCCCATGTATGACTTGGTGTCATAGGTACTTGGGGAGTGTCTTCACGATGGATAGAGTAATTGAAGGACCATGCAAGTCTTGAATTAGAGTGTTAGCCAACTTCTTGATAATGTTATCCTAAAGGGAGGTTAATTGTTTGAATATTGCTAGGTTTTCATTCTAGTAAATCCTTGCTCCTTGTCCTAGTTAATGGTTTAATTTGACCCTTCTATAGAGATTGTTGCCAACTTGTTTATAGGTTGCACTCTTGGAAAGGTGTTATTATGGTAAAGATATTCTCTTACGTCGACTACCATGAAGGATTGCCCTAGTGAATGTTGAGTGGCACGTTGCAAGTTGTGAGTGCCATCGCGTCATATGAGACTTACCCTTTTATGAGAATGTTGAGTTGTGTTTACCCTACCATGTTGGAAGAAAGAAATGTATTAAAGTGGTATGCTAACCTTGGACAAAGACTCATGTACCCTATTACGTTTATCCTCCGCCTTGTGTCATTTAGTTAACCTTTGTATTGTGGGGTAAGTTTGTGTCTTGTTTAGAAGACCCTTGGTTGGGATGTGAAGAAGTTGTAGATCTATAGTTGTCCTTCAACTTAGATATAGGATTAAGTTACCTTGTTGGATAGTTGTCACTTGAAGAGTGAAAAGAGTATAAAGATGGTATACTCGCTGGTAAGAGTTGCTTTGGTACCCCTATCTTGAGCATGGGGTAGTAGACGTTAAAAGAGTTGGTGAGTTAGACCATTCATGGCTATATTTTTGTATACCTCTTTGGTTGAGTGGAAGGACAGTAGTGGCTGAGAACCACTTCCTAGTTGTGAATCTTGCCACACTTGTTGTGCCAGGTCAAGTTAATCTCTTTGTAACATGTTGGGTCTAGTGGATATTTAGGCTTTGCACTGCTCTTAGCATCCTTTTGTAATGCAATATGATTTCTTGAAGGATTGTACCTCATGTAGTTGATGGTTTAAAGGTGGTTTATTACATGATGTTGGACCATATTATGATAGTCGAGGATTAAGATCTAGTTGCAGGTGTAATTCCCTAATTGCTTATTAAATAATAACCTAAGAGCAACTTGATCCCTTCCTTGCCACCTTGTTTCATTGGTTTTTGCTTACTTTTGTGCCTTGTTAGGGTAATGAATCACACTTGGGAGAAAATCATGTCTTTGTGCGTAGAAGGCTATAGTGAAGCCTTGTGATGGGTTGTAGTAAAGAAAGTTAAGATTTAGTTATGCTTGTCCTTTTGGGTTACTATGAAAACCCTCTAGTAGTATCTTCTTGTCCTTTAGTATGGGAGAATGCATGAGATGCTTAGGTGTTTGAGTAATTGACACGACAAGATAGTTGGAGTGGCAACCCTTCTATCTTGAAACATTAAGTTGTTGGCTATTAGTAAGTCACGGGATGGGTCCCTTGTGCAACTGAATGCACGTTCCCATGAAGATGATCCCAATGAATAGAAAGATATTATCTTCTAGAATGCAATAATTCTAGGTGTTGAATTGAATAAGGAATCACACACCTTGCTAGAGGGCAATGAATGTGATTAGTCACTTGAATTGTTATCTTGGAAGTGTTTGGGATTGTAAGGATGTGATGGGAAGTTGAGTTCATTTTGTGAGTAATAGTAAGATGGTAATGATGCCTATTGGTAAATAGGGGATAAGTGTTGTGGATGACATGTGTGATTGTCATAGATGTTTCCGTTGGGATGTTTTTTTGGGTGCATTATTGAAGGAAAATGTATTGAGATCCCTACATGCCTTTAAATTATTATTCATGTACCTGATTCTCCATGGGTACTAGGATTGAACTTCTAGCCTTATTTGGTCCTTAGCAATGCTTGAGGTTATGGATGTTAGTAAGGCAATGGCTATGAACTTTGAGTTTAAATTATGAATACCTTGGTTAGGGTTCTCCAACTTTATCGCATTGAACTTTTTGCTAGGATAGTTGTTGCGATGTTAGTCATGACTAGGGTTGGTTTGGAATGGTTTCCACCCTAGCATCTTGGTATCTTGAGCAAGAAATATTAGTGTTGTATTTATGAACTACTTTGTGTGATTATAGATTATGGAAGTTAGTGAATTTCAAATGGATTTGGTAGTATCCATGAATATGTTGGTATGTGTTCCTTGCTAGGAAGCACAAAAGGCGCTACTTTGAAGGTGACTCTTAGGATACATGACTTTTGGCAATCTCTTCCAAGCATGTACTAGGGTGCCTAGAATATGTGGGTGTTCGTTTAGATGAGATGTTTCATGATCTTAGTTCAGAGTGTGACTACTATTCCTCTTCTCCCTTTGCATGACTATGTATATACGTATGATGTTGTGATGTGCATTTTTGATAAAATTGTTGAAGATAATTATTTATTTGTTGATGTAATTTTTTTGTTATTAATTGCAAAACCAACAGTATTGGAATTCTTTTCTTGGGCTACTCAGCCGCTTTACTTTCTTATAGTCCTCTTACCTCAAGGACTTGTTTAATCGTATTTCGATTCAAATTTTGAATGTTGAATTTTGGCACCACTTTTGAATTTGATTTATCTTTTGGATTTTTATCTTTCAAATTTTTTTTTGTTGAATTGATTTAAGAGCTTATCTTTTGCAAATTTATTATTTTGAGGATTTTCTTATTGCTAATACTGTTGGAACATGTGTAGCGGTCTGACTTATGTAATCTACCCTACCCATAAGGGGTACTTGGTGAGAGGAAAATGAGAATAGTTGGTCTTGGTTGATGTCGTAAGGTTGAGAATTGTGGATCAAGTCGGTAAAGGTTGGTCAGAATTCCTTGTTGACCTTGAGCCTTGTTGAGTAATACTCCGGTGCTTTCCCTTTTTGGGAGGCTGAATCTTTAAGCTAACAAGAGATGAATTCTAGAAAGGTTCGAATGAGTAGTTAAGTTGGAAAACCTAGAGATCCTCCTATTGTAGTGTGGACCCACTATCCTCGTGATATTGGTTCCCTTATTTTAAAGGCTTTGTGATTGCTCTAATCGTTTATGAGTTGACCCACAAGTTTTTGTAGTGACGTAGGTGTTTAGTTTTTCATTCCTTGACACTAGGGACACATGGGCGTGTTTGGTTCCTACCTATTTTGCAAGTTCGATCATGATACTTTAGTGAGGACTTGTTGATAGAAGAGGCAGTCGAGACTTGGGAGTCTCGTGCCTTTTTCTTGGAGTCTTAAGTGTTTTAGCTTAGCATCGGTGGTAAGGTGAGTTAGATGCATGTTTGGGGCTATGATCGGTATGATAATAATGACTAGTTGGATTGCCCAAACTTCCTCTTGGTTTTTTTATGATTTTGGATGGCTAAGAGGTTAGGAATTTGATTTAGATAGTTAGTGTTTTAGAAAGGCCTCTCATGGTTCTAACCTTCTTGGTGTGACCTCACCTTTCATAACCTTGAATCAATTGGTGATCTAACTCAAGGCATATAATGCCCTTGTGTTTCTTAATTCTCGTCAAGTTTTTGGAGTATGTGTTAGTTTTAGATACTTGACTTCTCCTAGTCGAAGGAGGGTATCATCTAGATTAATTGCTAATTGACTTCATGTGAGGCATATTAAGTTCCTAATTATTTTCCTACTTTTTTTTTGAAATCATTTTGAGTTCACCATTGTGTTAGAATGGCTTGTAGGTGGGCTTCTCTACCGTACCTTTATGATAACTTCTAGAAGGAATTTTAGTTCTAGGGGAGGAGGATGTGAGGCCCACCCTTGTGCGACAGGTTTAGTTGCACTGTTAGACCAAATAGTATTGCTTCACCTAGGCTAAGGGTTTGGTATATGGAATTGTGACCTTATCTAAGAGACAATATGGTGTTGTTGCGGATCCATTTATAAGGTGGTTGTGTTAATTTGAGTATGCGTAGGAGATGTACACCTTAGTTTGGATTGATTGGTTATCACCCGATTGTGCTTGAATTGGATCCTTAGTGATTTAGTGTGAGGCCACCTTAGTTGCACTTCCTGAATTGACTATGAGCCTTGTTGTTTGGATTATATTTTGATATGGGACATGCTGGGGACTGTTGATCCTGGATATTAGACATTCGATGGCCTTATTTTATGATGATGCCATATCTTTCCATGCTAGATTATATTATGCTTCTATGACGATGAAGGTGTTATAATATTTGATGCAATTGAAATGGTTTATTGAGCTAAATCGAGTTGATAAAATATTATGTCAATTTATGATTTCATAATCTTGACCGTGTTATTGAAAGTATAATTGATTTGGGTAACAAGTGAATTTTATCATGTGATATAGTTGAGAATGTATGAACTCATGCGATCATGTGTGTGCATAATTTAATTGCTTTAGCTATGATATAAATTGGGCTATTGATGTGTTTGTGCAGTGTGCAAGTAATTTCGATGGCTAATGGAAACTGGAGGTCATACAAATAACCCTAAGTAATTATTCTTGTGATGCCAACCTAGTCCCTAAGGTGGACAAAGGTTAATTGTTGTTTGAGCATGAATGTAATGTGTTAATACTTTATTTTGATTTTAATTTGAGTCTCCTAAGGTTGACTTAGGATATGGTGGATGATGAGTGTCATCCATATGTCATTTTCGTTCATAATTTTTAAGGGCTTTTTAAATGATGTTTTTGAGCTTTTTAATGTTAATTTCATGTGGTTAAGGGTCCTAGGTCAAGTACCTATGGGTTAGGTACCTTATAGACCTCAAATAATGAGTTTTAACTCATGTTTGACTCCTCTTTTTGACCCTAGGAGTTAAGTGGTGAGATTAGGGTTTTGGGTTGAGGGTTGGGCAATTTGTCACATCTAATCCCACAACCCAAGGTTCATGTAAGGGCTTGGGAAGAGAACCCCTAGTGCTTACCTGTTCCCCATGCCTCACACATGTGTGAGGAGGTGGGTGGGGAGGTGTGCTCTTGAGGAGTGAGAGGATGACAAGTGTCACCTCTCTACTCCTTAATACCTCACACATGTGTGAGAGCACATATGGGGAGTGGTGCTTGGGAGAGTGAGGGAGAAGGTGACAAGTGTCACCTCCCTACTCCTAATTATCAGACACATGTGTGAGAGAACATATGGGGAGTGGTGCTTGTGAGAGTGAATGATAAGGTGACAAGTATCACCTCCTCATTCACGGGAATGGTTTTTGAAACCCTATTTATCTCCCTCTTGTAGAGGTGAGAGGGGTTCTTTTTTCTCTAGGGCTTTGGTTAATGATTTTGGGAAGGAGTTTCTAAAAGTCTTGGAGAAGAAGATTTGTGCAAGGATCTTGGAGTTGGCCTTTGGAGGTCATCACCAAACATCCTTCATCACTTGAGGGTAGGCTCTCAAGCCTTCAAGCCTTTCTTTTCTTGTTCATTTTTTTGGATCCATGCATGTAGTATGTTATGATTTTGTTCTTGTGTCTTTTATTGATGTTATAATGGGGTTTTGGGTTGTTGTAGTGAGCTCTCCATGTGAGAGAGCTTACCATGTGTTAGGTAAGAGAGGAGAGAACCTCCTTGGGGAAAACCCTCCTTGTAAAGGAGTTTTGATGGCTATGGCCTTGTTTATGAGAAGATTTGATAGTTTTTGTTTATGGAAATAGTGCCTTGATATTATTTGGAGTTATAAGTAGTTCGATAGAAAGAGACTATGATATTTGGATGTTATGAGTTTTTGGGTACTTTGGTTGGCTTGATTTTCCCCTTGAGTTGAGTGAGTCCACTCTCTCCCTTAAAATTCATGTTGTATGGATGTAGTTTGTTGAGTCTCCTTGGGTGGGTGTTATTGTGTATTCATTTGAGTGTGTCTGTGTGAAACCCCTTTGTGTGAGTAGGAACTTGGTTATATTGTGGGCCTCCTAGATTGAGGGTGGCTTGCTTGTAAGCCAATGGTTGGGATATGAGATTCCCTTAGCCTTAAAAAGATTTTAATTGTATTGCAGGTTTGACTTTTGGAGAAGAGCTTGGGAGATGGCTTCGTGAAGTGATAGTGTTTTTTAGTTGTGTTGTAAAATTAAGGCAATGTAAATGCCTTGGCTCCTTTCAGCCTTGTAAGGGTTTGCGGTATGAGAGAGTAAATCTCTCTCTTGAAATATTCCTACTGTTGAATGATCCTCTTGTAAAAAAAATTCTTTTTGTAAATAAAATTTATGGCATTTTAGTTTACTATCTTGTTATCTTGGAAAATGAAATAATATATATTAATATATATATATGTATATACTATTGGTTATCTTGCATCTTTGATTTTTAAAGAAAGGAAAGGAAAAATAAAACATGAATAGTTACTATATGCTTACTTTTACTCAAGTGAAATGAAGAAATGATTATTGTTAAAAAAAAAGAGAGTTTATTTATATTGTTTTTCAATATATATATATATATATATATATATGTATGTATATATATAGTTACTACTTTACTATCCTATGTTTTTTAATTAATTATTAGATCTTTGTTCAAAAAAAATATAGAGAGAAAACAATTATATATATAAGCTTTAGGTTGAAGTTTTATATTATAGATGCAAGTGAAGCGATTTGTTTTTAGGGATTGTTTTTTAATTTTCATTGAAGGCTTTCAAAAAATCATAGAACAAAGTTTTTTTTGTTCTGCTGCTGCTTGTGAGGCAGGGCCGAGGGCACGGGGCCAGAGGACCCTGTCCCCACAGAGCCACTACTTTGTAGGGGGTGGGAGTGCCCGCCCTTGGCCATTCAGCCGCGGAACCGCTCAGCCTGCGCCCCCTTCCACTGCATTTTTTTGACCCTTGTGTATTTTCTTCTCTATGAAATCTTTAGAGAAAAAACCTTATCTCTGCTTTTAAACGTATACTGTTATTTTTTTGGTTGCTAGTGGGTTTATATATATGTATGTATATATATATATATATATATATATATATATATATATATATATATATATATATATATATATATATATATATATATATATATATATATATATATATATATATATATATATATATATCTACTTCTATTTCACCTCTGTATATATACAGAGCCTTTTGTATATACATAGTCTGTGTATATATAGAGGGTTTGTTGTTTTATTTAATTTTAGTCCAGTTATATATATATATATATATATATATATATATATATATATATATATATATATATATATATATATATATATATATATATATACCCTGCAAAAAAAAGAGTATATTAATGTTAGTTTTTATATTAGAGGATACATAATATGATATTAGATCTATTTGGAAACTATTGTCATGTCTATTTAAAAAAAGAAAAAAATAAATGCATAGTATTCTATCTTTTTCTAAACAATAATTTAAAATGGTTTGGGGGAAACTATTTTTGAATCTATAGAAACTTGATTAAGAAATTGAAACAAATAACCTGTTTTGAAAACTTAGAAAATAATCTTTTGAAGAGAACTCTAATTTGAAAACATGGAAAATAAGAATATTAGAAAACTAAATTTTGGGGAAAATAGCCTTCCCACTTGGGGAAGGGATTTTCTCTCTCCACCTTTTCCTCCAACCTGCAAAACAAAAGATAAACTTGTGAGTGACAAATTAGAATTTGGCTTGCTTTTATAAACACTATTTTAGGGCTTGATGTGTTGCCTTAGTGTTTTGGCGATTAATTAAACTTTAAACCTTTTTGTTACCTTTCAAAACTCACGTAAGGGATTTATTTAATTATTTTGATTTAATTCTATAGTTGAGGGTGTTATATTGTTTTAATTTAATTTAATTTAATTTTTGGCATAGTTCCTTATGTGGCGTTATGTTCCTAAGATTTTAGTGAATTTATATCCCGAGTAGTGTTATGTTGGCAAAATTTTTGTAGACCCAACATTAGAGTGTTGATGTATTTTTATTGCAATTATTATTGAGATGGTTATATTAATTAAATTATTTAAATTATTCAGTTGGGTAAGCTTTTCCATTTTAAATTATTTCAAATTAATACCTTTGAAAGGCTTTAAATTTTTAATTGTTTCCATAGTTAAATTTTAATGGATAATTATAGTTTTATCTATCTTTAGTATGCTTATTTTTCTACATTTTAATCCTATTTAAAATTGATAGATTAATTCTAGGGTTAGGGTTTCGACTCATGTCAAAACCATTTTACACCTTCACCTAGGAAACCCTAGGGATGATTCCTGGATGGTGACCACCCTTCTTAGCGACGCTTATTGTGACGCACACCCCCTTCGTTGCTATTATTGTAGGGATTATGAAAGGAGTTTTGCATCATACCACACCTTGTTTGACTTTCCTGCCTTTGTACAACACACCTAATGTGTGTTGTAATATCCCTCCATTCTCATCTTGGATGTGCAGATGGTTTAGCTAAGGAGCATGAAGATGAAGGTAAAATAATAGGAATATTTAGGGTATCTTAGATAGTTGATGTTGTACATTATATGATGTTGGTAGATGCTACATTCATGTTGATGACATTCCTGATTATGCTCATGTGTGGTTTCATATGACAGTTGGTATGTTTTATCGATAATCTTTTTTGCGACACTGATAATTTATATGCTTTGACATTGTTTTACATTTAGGTGATTATGATGTTGATCTTCCTATGATTGTCATATGTTAGAATTGATTTTTATGCGACTGATTCTGTATCATAGGATGTTATGTTGTGATGTTTTGTGTGGATTAATCTTATTATGTGTATCATATGATTATTTGATGATGGTTCTTATTTAGTTGTTCAGTAATTGATTGCTATGTGTGTTGTGATTAAACGTGTTTGATGTCATGGTGAAAGGGACAGTGTTGCATTACTCATGCGTAAGTACCCTACTATGCTGCGATTCCCTTTCACGGTGTATTTGACTATATGATTATATATATATGTCTATTTGTTTGACTATTTGGTTGCCGCAGGATACAGGTACCAGGCATTGACTCCACTTGAATTGACAGGTCTGAGCATGCCTTAAATGCAATGGAAACTATTAAACGGAGATAACATGTGGTCCCCTAGTTAGCCACCATCCTTGAAAAGGATGAGTATCTAGTTTTGCACCCAGTCAGTGTTGTCTATATGGGCATAATAGTTAGTCATTGTCATTGTGGTTATGCTTTCAATCGTACATTGTGTCAGGTATTGTTTGGCATTTCGGTTATTTTGTTTGAAATTGTTTGACTAATATTTTGGTCAATTGCTTCATTACAATAAAATTATTAAGTCAAGAGGGCACTTTAATAAATAAATATAGATGCTTTTATGTAAATTATAGTTGTGAGGAAATATGTATTATTATGTCTAAAAAGATTCTCTTTCTTTATTATTATTGCCTTGAGTAATTATTTTCCATTTTGTCCACTTGGAAGAAGTGGCAGTTATGCACCTCAAGAGGGAATCTTAGAAATAATTGTTTCTTTTGAGTAAGAGACTAATTTTAGAAAAGTAGAAAGAAACTATTTTTGTTTGGTTGTAAATGAAATAAATAGCAAATTCTAAAATAAATAAAATAAGAGAGAAATTATTGTTTGGTTAAAAATAACAAATTATAAGAAAGTAATAAAGGAGAATCTTCTGGAAGAAATCACGGGGGTGGTTATGCATGCTCAACTTTATTTTTGAAATCTCAAGACATAATTTGGAAGGAGCGGTCATTTTTCAAAATGGAGAATATGTTTTATGTTTTGGGGATCTCTCTCTCAGGGAGTTTTCATTTTTCTTTTGGCATCGTAAACCATAGCTTCCAGAAGAAAAGACTTGGGGAAAATAGATACGAGTTGGAAAATTTTGTGAAGATGTGATAGAAGCAATATTCCAGGTATGGATTGAGATATGAAACTGATTTATTATTGCATTAGATTCAGTGAAATATTCTGTAAATTCTCTTCTACATTTTCTAAACTCAATCTATTGTGTTAGCCATAACTTTAATTTTACAAATTGGGTTTCTCTAATTTTTTTATATGTGGTGTACAGCCTGGATATCTAAATCATATCCAAAAACTAGTCATACCCAGTTTGTCATTTTTGAGATATGAATATTTTGTGACTATCTATCTCTCACCCATTTCATCTTTATTTTTACAGTCTATTGTAGTAGCCATAACTTTAGTTTTACAAACTGGGTTCCTCTAATGTTTTTATATATGGTGCGTAGCCTGGATATCTAAATCATATCTAAAAATGAGCCTTACCCAGTTTGTCATTTTAGAGATATAAATATTTTTTGACAGTCTACCTCTCACCCGTTTCGTCTCCGTTAAAACAATTCGTTGCATCACCAATTACTCTTTATTTTCGAACTGAGTTTCTCTAAATTTTTTATATAAGATTCAACTCTTATCTATGAAAACCATATCCAAAAAATTAGCATTACCCAGTTTGTCAATTTAGACATATGTATCAATTAGTGACAGACAAGTTCTATGCCATCTTGGTTGTTGTTATTAAATCTACAAATCCATTCTGGATGTGTCCTGCATTCATTGCATTCCATGAGATAATATTTCTTGAGGCCTTTTTGCATTGTCTATAGATTTGTTTGAAAGATGAGTGTGCCGCCATTCTTGGCATTAAAACTTCTTGTGCTCAAAAGCCTCCAAATATGATATATAGCCTTTTATGAGTGCAATCCTGTATTCTTTTTCTTAAATTTCTTAACTTTTCCTATGATCTCCATTTTATTATGATATTATTAGTGATCATGTTAGAGGTTTAGATGAATAAAAGAGTTTTCTTGTTCTCCCTATCGCCTCTATTGAGCTTGCTTTTGTAGCATTCCAAGTATTGTTAAATAGGGATTCATGCAAGTACTTCTTTCTCATTTCAAGAGGTTAGGTTTTCTTATAGATATAGAACTTTAATGTTTCTTTGTTTAAAGACCATAGTTTTATCATATGCTTAAGGCGTCGATTGTTGAAGCTACAAGTGTTGATCTACTTCTTAGTTGAACATGTTTAAAGATTACGTTAGCATGTTTATAATGCTTGTTTCAAGTTAGGCATGCAAGACTAGTGTAGAGTGTAGGATAAGTGGTTTCACTAGTTCGGCAATCATTATGAAGAGTAGACACCTTTGGAAGAACTAAGTATTAGGTTGGAACATTTTGATTTGGTAGTTGATTTAAAGATATTGATCAATTTGTCAGTTATAATATCCATAGTAATCTAGGATTATCCTCTTTTCTACTCATGTGATGAATAAGATTATGGTAGTAATGTTCATTAGCTATAGAAAATTATAATTGTACTCTAGAATTAATGATGTTCAAAGATGTTTTATTTATTGGATAGGTCTTGTTCATGAATACAACGGAGTAATGTGGATTAAATGTTTAGATTAAGAATTAAATCCTTGTAGTTGATTATGGTGGGTTTAACAAGCCTAAGGTGTAAAGGAAATTAGTTCAACTGAGTGAAGTGTTAACATTGATTGATATGAAACTATTTTGTGTCGGCTTGTTGTGAGTTACATTGATAAGAATTATGCATCTCAGAACCTTATTGCTCTGATTAAATAGTTTTTACATGTTTTAGAAGCTAATTTAATTGTTTTTTTAACTTTATTATATGATCTTGAAACTCTAGTAGATATGAGATGTTGTCCCTATATAGTTTTGTTTTGAAGATTGAATATATCATATGTTGCATTTGTTGTGTTGTAATTGAATTATTGTTATAAGATGAAGGATCTTAGTTTATGATGTGCATTTGAGAGTGAATGTGATGTGAGACCATTGTGTTTTAGTGGTGTCAAGTGTTTGTGTCATTTGGGGAAGTTATTTGTAGTGGCCTAGGAGGGTGTGATTGTGTGGGGGTTGGCCATGTGTGCATCATGTGAGTTGAATGAAATACATTCTTGAAATGTTGCCTCCTATTCATGTTGGTATGGTACATGTGCAAGATGGATAATGCCTTGCTCAGTGTACCTATTCATGTGGTTATGATGACTGTGCAAGATGGATAATGCCTTGCTCAGTGTAACTATTCATGTAATTATGCAAGATGAGTAATGCCTTGCTCTATGTGATGTGAAACAATGTATATTTCATGTTGTAAATGTATCATGATGAGAATGTGATAGTTCATGCTTGGTTTATGTTATGGGTTGTGAGAATCTAGATGCAGTGAAGGGGGAGTGGCTCCCAATGTGGGGTCGGTGCCCAAAGTGGCTAGCCAGGGTAACCCATTGGGAGTTTTAATCAAGTGATAACCTAATAATAAATCTAGGGGTTGGGTAGTTTTCACACTAATTAAGATAATTGGATTCCTCACCCATGCCTGTAGTGCTCGTTCAGGCTAAGGATGGGATGAGAAGGCCTGGTTGGCAAGATCAACTTCCTTGTCCTCACAAAAGGAATGTTGGTTCCGCATGTGTCACCCTATGGGGCCGGCGTCTAGTAAGAGACTGTCAGGGTAACCATAAATGGGGGCCGACGCCTAGCAAGAGACTGTCAGGGTAACCCATGGATGGGGGCCGACGTCTAGCTAGAGACTATCAGGGTAACCCATGTTAGGACCATGTGATGACACTCATCCCTACTGCAGTCTAGTATTCCCTAGTTGTGTTCTCCCCATTTGTTATGTGATTGCCTCTAGAAGTGGTGTTGAGTTACTTGTGATATTGACCTTTGTTGTTGGAGTCATGTGTTGTCCCTGTTCCTTATAGTCTACTGTCTACCTGACTATCTGTTGTAGTGGGAGTTTATGTTATCTCCTAGCACGGGGGGTGGACCTCAGGGCTCCACATGGTTGGGTGGATGTGCTTTTATCTCTATTGGTTTCCCTTGCTGTTGTTCGTGTGTGGGAAGGATGTACCTTGTATGGCAGATTTCAGATCTTGTTCTAGCTTGAGGAGATAGATATTTATGATCATGTTCCAGTCTTGTATATTAGTTGAATCACGTACTGTTATCTTGATGTATGTACTCCAATGTAATATGGATAGCGATATTGTAAACAATGTAATGTTGTACTCTCTTGTAAAGGAACTTGTTTATGTACTTGTGATCCTATGTGCAGAATCTTGATGCTTACTTATTTGATGATATAATATGGAATTGTATGTGTTTATTCATTTGATGCAATTATACTTAGAATGAACTGTGGTTGTTATTTAATTCATAATGTTGGTTAGATCTTGTTTTAGTTCATTAGTAATGCAGCTGTGGAACCCTAGAGGATAGAGCTTAATTTAAATGTTATGAATAAATATATGATTGTTGTTATTTTTTTTCGTTTTAAAAAAAATTGTCCTTTTGTAAGTTTAGTTGATTTATCCTTTGGGTTCCTTGGCAGGGCGTTACATGTGTTGTGAATACAACCACGTTACGTGCATGTGTCATCGAGCTCACATGTTGCGAGCGACAGGGTTTTAGAGTCGGGTGGGAAATTTTTTTGATATTTCGTGTCATGACCACATGGAAAATGTGGGCATGACATGTGGTATTCATGTCATGACCACATGGAAAATGTGGGTATGACATGTGGTATTCATGTCATGACCACATGGCAAATGTGGGCATGACATGAGTTTTGTGGTCTCAACCTTTTTGTATAATAGATCTAGAGTATTTTACAGTGATATTTTCTTGACCTTGTTTGGATATTGGAAACCAATAGAATGAAAATTTTATCTTACTTTTGTTTGCCAAACATCCTTGTTTTGCATATAATGCTTCATGTGGAATTTAAGGTCTTTCCTAGCATATTATCTAAGCTATAGCTATAAATTCTTCTAAGCCTAAATTCATTTGTGATCTTCTTGCACCAAGAAAACACATCCACTCAACCGCCACAGGGATAAATGGCATGTATTGTTAAGTTTAGGGTGTCCTCAAGATAGCCAACATCGTCAAGGAGATCAACCATACACACATAGCAATCGACTGTAGTCGTAATGCCGTATGGGTTACTCATGTGATTGATGTATGGATAACTCTCATCTTAAAAACTTGTCGGCTGCATCCTTATTGTGCACCTCTTTCAATCGATGCATTCCATAAAGATGACATTTCTTGAAGCATTTAGTCAGCATTTGTGTGTCTTTTATGTGTTTCCACTTTTTGCTTATATGTCTACAAGAGCATTTCTAATTGTAATATCTGTCAAAAATTTGCCTTTCTTTATGACTCGATGGATGTCCATACCCTATTCCAAAGCTTCCGTTTGGACACATGAAGTGAGGATGCTGAAAAAGGCCAGAGAATTTGGCCTTACATCTTCTAAACAAATCCATTTTGTGCTTATTCTACAATCATTGCTTTTTGTCATATAATATCTCTTTAAGGCATTCTGTCAAACAGTTTGGGCGTCCTCTATTTTTGGGCATCTTTTCTCGCTTGTTTCAACAGAAATTAATGTTTTTTTTTCTACCTCACTCCTGAAGGTGACTCCCAACTATAACGCCCTTTCCCAAATACTTTTGCTCAATTTAAACATTTTCCATAAAGGTGATAAAAATATATAGGTGCTTGAGTCTATATGTTTAAATATTCAAACTTCTTTTCAGAGTATGCTATGAAAACTATTTTGGATCCTTAAGCTGCATGATACTTGCCTAGTTTTGATTGAATCCTCAAGTTGGATTGGGTTGCATAGATTTCCTTCTCATCTTCCATTTTATATAATTGTTAATATTCTTTTGAAATATTCCTAACTATTCTTCTTTAGACCTTTTGTATGTCTCTTAAGTTCTTTTGCCTTAGTTGGTATTCTTAACATAAGGGGAAAGAGGCTTTCACTAGTGGGCGATCAGATTCTTAGCCGATCCCTTGTTTTTTATTCTTAAATAAGATTTTTTCCTTAGACTAGGGTGGCTTATCATCTTAGGAACCTTGCCTTGTCTTTACCAAGAAAGATTAACTCCTTTCTTTTTCTGGTATACACTCAAAGTGGTCAATTTATAAGCATTTTGATTTCTTAAACAAAAACTTGATCAACTTGTTTGTTTTTAGAAACATAGATCTTGATTCTAAGCCAAAATACATCCTTGCCTTCAAACAATGTGTCTTAGCATGATTCAGCCTCTTGGATAGTATAACGATCTCTATCCTTTTAGAACCATGTACTCTTTAATAAAATTTTAGTTTTATTGATTAAGTGACCTGTTTATTAGATTATTGAGTATCAAATACTAGTGTTTTAGTTTAGTCACCTGCATAGCGTTCTTAATTTTGAGAAAATAAAGTAAATACAAAATACTTAGAATGCATCTAAATTAAGGAAGGAAAATAATTATAGCTTTGTTTTCAAGAAAACTCTTTTAAATCAACTTTTAGAATAGTATGTAGTATAGTTTAACTAGCCTTAAATTTATCATGGTCTTAAATATGTTATGCATTGAATATTTTTGTACAATCTTTGTAGCTATGAGTTGTAGAAGTATTAAATTTGTTA
This sequence comes from Cunninghamia lanceolata, assembly GCA_027924645.1. Classification (NCBI taxonomy): domain Eukaryota; kingdom Viridiplantae; phylum Streptophyta; class Pinopsida; order Cupressales; family Cupressaceae; genus Cunninghamia; species Cunninghamia lanceolata. Next base: position 104,701 of record BSBN01001252.1, on the reverse strand, counting down.
ACCAGGTTAATTTCAATCTTGGCTAGAAGTTTAGTGCTACAATGATAGATAGAAGTTTATAAATTATGTTTATTCAGGTGAATGATAGAAAGATGTAAAATATAGAGTTTTAAATGATTAGTAGAATGAAATGATAGTGTTAATACCAATATGGTGTTTAAGCAAAATTGTGCTAATGAGTGATTCGTTTTGATAAAATGACATGCTTAATATGAATGTGTATGGTAATTTGAAATAATGTTAGCAGGGTTATTGAAAGCATAATAAATTAGATAAATAGAGTCAACAATTAAATTTTGCTAGAATGTAATAAATTTATCAACTTGACCTCTTATGTCTTTTGTTATATGATGACCTAGGACATGGTAGGTACCATTTCTTGGTTCATTAGGAAACCTGTCTCTCAATCTTACATATTTATAAACTCCTCTTTAAGTATGCAATTCATAATCTTATTCATAATGATTTATCCTTCATTTGTGTAAAAAAATACTTCTTATCAATAAATAAAGTATGTAATAACTTATTTCAAGTTGTGCTAAGTATAGCAAGCAATTGATAGGCATATGGAAGTTAGAACTTCTCTAGTTTAAGTTGTGAATTTTATTAGAGACTTTTCTAATCAATTAGTTCCTTTATAGCTATAAGTTCAATCTATAGACTAGATCTTTTATCTCTATTAGAAATTTGTCCCTGTTTCACCTGAGTGGGTGGTAGACGATGAGGAAATTGTCTAGGGAAATAGAACCAAGAAAGGGTTGCATACCCACTTAAAAAAGTTTAGGGAAATTATCAATCTATGACTTATCTTTTAGAATATTATATTCTCATGATTGCATTTCGTCCATGTTGATCCATTGTATGGTTATAGATGCATGATGTTGTTTTTCAAATGTTTGAATACTTCCTTGAAAAGATGTATGATATTGCATAAGAAGTTTCCTTTCTTGTAAACTTGTATGCATTGATGGATGTTGTGAATGTATAAATTCGTATTCTTGCATTTCTATATGACAATTTAGAGAAAGAGCATGGATGAGTGCTGGATATGGAGCCATGGAGAAGGGTAGCTTCCTTCTTGAACCTATTTAGCCGGACACGGGTGGAAAAGATGCTTTGGCCAAAGTTTGTCGATCAAATTAGTAATAGTTACTATTTGATGTTTTTATTTCTCTCTCTTTGCTATATCATGATATTAGTTCAGTATATGCATTTGACACATGCTATAGATCTATGGTAGATATATCAAGCTACACTAGATTCCTTCATGCATGTTGACTTTAGTTTTCTAGACCCCTCACAAAGGGTTGAGCTTCTCCATTTAGAGGAAGACTAGGGAGGCGTGAGCCTCGTGGTTGGGTGGTAAATCACCTTGATGATACTTTCTCTCCACCAGATTCAGTGTTAAAGATATGGTATGGTATCGAATACATTGTATGTTGTGAATTTCTTTTTCTTGCTCGCCTATATGGCTAGATATTGTAAAGGCATAGTCCTTTTAATAAGATATTTGATTAGCTGATGTATAGAATCACATTTGATCATATTGAAGAAAGTATTTTACATGAATTGTATTATTTATGGGAAAATTTTTAATTCCTCCCTTTTTCCACACTATTTTATGAGAGTAATATTATTTTATTCTAGCTTAATTGAGTGGTTCTTATATATCAACACAAATGACTGGAAGTATTTCCAACCAAAAGTCAATTTTGGTCAAACATATGTTCTAGCTAGATCATTTCTAGCTAAATTAGATCTTGACCACAATTTTTCTAGCTAGAAGTATCAACTAGATACATATGTAACATCACTTTGTGGCTAATTTACAAAACAAAAAGATATTACTTTAAAAACTTAATATTCTCATAGCTCCTACTGACATAAATAACATTTAAGAAATCTAAAAATACCCTTTCATACATCTATAAATGTAGTTTTCAAAACTATAATTTTTTTAATAATTTAATTAGTGTTTATATTTTCTTTTTTAATTTTTAGTAAAAGTAGGTCATCAACACAAAAATATAAGGTTGATTGTCTTCTCAAGAAAAATACTAAATTTTATTAAAAAAATGATTTTTTTTGTTGCACTAGAGGAGAGATTTCATGTCAAGACAATATCATCATTTTCTATTTTGGATAAATAATTATGACAAAAAGTTCAAGATTCAGTACATACAACTTTCAAGATTGTTTAAAAAGATATATTTATTGAAATGGGAAAAAATAATCTATGCACTAAGGTTTCAAGTTATAAATACCCAAAAGAAAATTGGAGGAAAAAAAATTACAATATAAAAAGTGACATCCCAATTAATGTCATTTTTTAGCATTTTATCAGCAACTAAATTATAGTTTTAATTTTACAAAAAAATACATTTAAATAATTAAAAAAAATACAAACACAAAATACACAAAAAAATCTACATTTCATTAAATTTACATTATTCCAAAATTTAAAACATATATGTCGCTTTCTAGTGATCCAAGTTAAAAAGTTAGATCAGTGTCAACCATTTTATTTATAAAAATGGGACATAGATTTGAGCTTTCATCCATATATTTTCAATTTCTCAAGAAGCCATTAATGGAGTCTTATAGTTTTTTGAGGATTCAACCTTGTATGATTTTGTTTTTGTAGAAAATAAATTATGTGATTTTATGTTTGATTTCATAGAAGCTTGCATCTTTGATTTGATTCAATTCTAAAAAATATCTATTTCTCTTTATCAAGTTCTATAAATTCTAGTGAGGGCTTCACCATATTCAATTCTAATGGATATCTCTTTTTGGAGTGGATGTGTACGACGTCACTTCTAGCCACATTATTCTCATGGATTCCTACAACAAACAGCTTCTCCCAATTGCAAGGTATACACATCATTTCTACATTTTGTTCTACATATTTCTATTATTTAGTTGATTGTATACCTTCCTTTGCACCTTCCTAGTCTACCCCAGAGATGGGAAAGCTATTTTGCAGATAAGTTAGATGGTTAAAACCCCTCTTCACTGTGATGAATCATTTGATTTTACCAATGAAAGAGTGCCTCCTTGGTTTTTTTGTTCTGTTGTTATTAGCTTTGCAAGAACAAACTTTTTCTAGAATCTTCTAGTGGAAGGATTTTATGCAGCTAAAATGCAAGTGTGGCAATGTGGGGATGATGCTTGGTACATATGTTTTTAGTTTGTGTATTGAGCCCAATTTTGATCAAGCTTTCATGATGGATTTGATTACTGTGCTCAAAGAAGTCTCCCTAGTAACACTAACCTTCCTCGTGTGAGAGGATCATATAAAGGATGAGATAATTGCACCACCCTCCTCTATTGCCTAGTGATCAAAGAACAGGGCACTTTTCTTTAATTTTTTTGGTGTGTTCCTAGCCTAACAATTGCTTAGTTGTGGAAATATTCGACAATAGTTTGACTGGTGTTATATTAATTTCATTCTCAACTTTAATATTCATTAATGTTGTACTAATTTTATTCTCAATTTTAATATTCTTTAAAAATATTGAATGAGATTATTTTAATTTTTGTTGTCAATCTATGGCTCGAGGATTAAAATACTAATTTTTTGGGAAATTTCTTTTATTATCCATTTTATGTTATTGTGGCTATCATGTTACAAACATAGTAGACTATGTAGAGAGGTTTTATGAACAAGGTGTTTCATCTATCTACACCCTAGTTAAACATCACACTCTTCAATGGTCAAATAGTCAATAGCAATTTTACACTTCATTGCTACCAAAAAGTGGCAATTAATGTTTCCTAAATATTGAATGATTTAACATTCACTAAAGGAGCTCAAATTACTAAACAATGTAAAGGTTTAGTTTCATTCCCAAAAGCTTGGAGTGTATGTATACCATCACGTACAAGAGTTATTTGAGCCATTTTTGATATTTTTACATAGATTTAATTTTAATTTTTTTTCTACTTTACAATAAGGATTGTAATTGTTTTTACGAGGAATTATAGGTACATTAATGAGAATATTGGATAGGTTGACATTCAAACCTAGGACCTACTTGTGGCTAGTGGGATTTTCCACCACTGAGCCACTTGCCCTTTCATGATGGAAACTTCCAAATTATCAAGAAGTGTATTTCAATTCCAACACACCCTCTAAGGTATATTCATGTTGAGACCAACTACGATACCAAATTATTTCGGACATGATATAATTTAGTTCTAATAAATCTCAGATAGGATAGAATTTTAGCTATGAAACATAATTTTTAGTTCTAATTATTTTTCTATTGCTTTGAAATAAGAGTTATTTTAGTACTTTCTATCCTATAAACAATGCATTTCATAAACTACATACATTTTGTATAATTTTCCATGTAATTAAGGATATGACTATGGAAAAATTATCTATCTCTAACAAAATTTTACTTTAATAAAAAAATTATCAACATGCCCATTAAGGAAGAGCACCCAATATAACCAAACCCCAATAGCCGCTATGGTGTTGTGCACCTAGACCTCTAGTTAAGTATATTAAAAGTAGTAGTTGAGAAATAATATATTTAATAAGGAACTAATATACACGTGTAACTATACACTTCACAAGTCACATCAAAGAAACAACCAATCATATTGTGACACATAAGGCGATCGATAATACATGCCTTGGTGCACATATTTTAGTCTAACTTTTTTTTCAGTGTTTTTGAACAATTCGACGAAGATGTAGTTGATTAGACTACATCATTGATACCCCAAACCCCAAACAATAGCTTTAAACTCTTAACTATAGAGACGTGTTGAAATTTTCATGAAAATCCAATATACCATTTAAAAGCTTGACGTGTGCAAAATTAAGATGGGAGGATATTGGGTCCTCTCCCATAAATCTATGGGTGGAATTGCTATTTTTTTTATTTAGTTGTGGACAAACGAATCAACTTGGAACACCACTTCTCTACAAGGCGGAATCAACTTGAACATCTATTCTCTAGAAGGCGGGATCAACTTGAACAATTCTCTACAAGGCGGGCCAGTACATTGAAAAGAGAGTCTAGTTGATATGCCTAATCTCCCAAGGGTAAATTCGACTAGATATGCACTTTGTTAAACTATATATATTATTTTCTCGTTTTTTGGTACGAAGCTCACTGGAGCTATCGTCCCTGCAATTCGCGGTTATCGTCAAAGAGGTGGCGCGTTTTTATCTATAGGTTCCATTTTTCAAAGTCCACGATAGATGGGCTTCAGCCTTCATTACCTATTCAAGATAAGGCAAAACCTCAGGTTGACTTTATTATTTAATCAAAGATGAGAAAGAAACGTTCAAACACTTGCACAACAGGCGTTATAAATATAGAAGGGTGAATTGAAGGTCTCCGTAACCATTAGCATGGGCTTGTTGAGGATTATTTTGTTGTGCACGGCGTTCTTTCTATTGACCATCAGCGCATCTGGACAAGATGGGCAGGGGCTCATATCATGCCTTCAACAAAAAGGCATCACAAACTTGACGACTTCTAATTCTTCCTCTGCATACGATTCTCTGTTGCTGTTTTCTGTGCAGAACTTGAGGTATACAGAAGCAGGCGTGCGCAAACCATACATATTGATTCTGCCACAGAAGAGAGAACAAGTGGTGGATTCAGTGCGGTGCTGCATCAAACATGGCTGGCAGATTGTTGTGCGGAGCGGAGGGCACAGCTATGAAGGCCTCTCCTCCACGTCCGATGATCCCAATTTCGCTATCATTGACCTCATCAACTTTGACGGTGTTACGGTCGACATGAAGTCGAAAACAGCGTGGGCAGAGGCGGGCGCGACGATGGGACAGTTGTACTCCGCCATTGCAGGCAATACTGCAGACTACGGCTTCCCTGCGGGAGTGTGCCCTACGATAGGCACGGGCGGCCATTTCAGCGGAGGCGGAATGAGTTTGCTCTCCAGGAAATACGGCCTCGCTGCCGACAACATCATTGATGCGCTGCTAGTGGACGCCAATGGTAACTTGTTGGACAGAAAGAGCATGGGTGAAGACCTCTTTTGGGCCATCCGAGGCGGCGGTGGAGGAAGCTGGGGCGTCGTCATTGCATGGAAAGTCCGGCTGGTGAGAGTGCCTCGCAAAGTAACGGTGTTCAATGTGCACAGAACGGGGCGAAATCAGGTGACCGACCTCGTCTATCGGTGGCAATCCATTGCTCCTCTTGTAGAACGGGATCTCTTTATTCGCGTCGTCATATCAGGCACCCAATTGCAAGGTGGCCAGAAGGACGTTACGCTCACCTTCAATGGAATGTATCTCGGCCCACGCGACCAACTGCTCAAAGTGGCTAACCAAAGTTTCCCCCAAATGGGAATAGTTGCCGGCGATTGCGAGGAGACGAGCTGGATAGACTCGATATCTTACACCGCATCTACCACTACGAGCCAGCTGGTCAGCAGGAACAATTCCAACAAGAATTACTTCAAAGCAAAATCTGATTTCGTCACAAGCCCTATATCGCCATCGGGCTTGGAGGGCGCATGGAAGTTCTTGGAAGAGGAGCTTAACGGTTATGTTATCTTTGCTCCGCAGGGAGGAAGAATGTACGAGATACCGTCATCGGAGATTCCTTTTCCCCACAGAGCAGGGTATTTGTACAACATACAGTATCAAGTTACGTGGAAAAACAGCAGCGAGGATTCGCCCTACATCGATTGGATCCGAAGATTTTATAGTTACATGGCTCCTTATGTATCCAAATCGCCCAGGGGTGCCTATGTCAACTATATAGATCTCGACTTGGGTACAGCCGTTAATGGAACAGCTAGCGTGGCTGACGCAAAAGCCTGGGGTGACAAGTATTTCGGAGGCAATTTCGACAGATTGGTGAAGGTAAAGACCAAATTTGATCCTAATAATGTTTTCAGGAACTCTCAGAGTATTCCTGTGAACAAGTGAGACATTTCTCTCGTGTTTTTGTAAGCACTTACGTGTCCTTTGATCCCATGTTCTCTGTATTTTTGGTTTCCTTTATGTGGCTTCTCTAGCAGGCCATGCTGCTATCTTCGTGGTTATTATAGTTTTTTTACCATCTGTTCCTTCAAGCTCTTACAAATAATTGTTTTTATAAGCGACTTTCCTTCTGTTTCGTTATCGGATGTGAAACGGATGGGAATTTTATTTTATTTATTTACTTTGGGTCTGTGAATTGTGGTCTATGGGACCGCTTTCTTTAGTGTAACGAAGGAATAATAAAAATAAGAAATGGTGCATCAGACCTATAAATAGGGGAGTGTTATATTTTATCAAAAGAGCTACAAAATTATAAGGAAGAGATCTCATATTGTGTCTATCTGATCTAATTTTGAAATAATTTTATCCATTTTAACACATGTGAATGAATAATCATGTCATGTGAACCTGCATCTTTTTTGGATGGAACTTTTTCTTTTCTTTTGTACAGCAGTCTATGATCCATTTGCACCCCCATCATGAGAAGCATCAAATGAGCGTTGGGACTATTAGAGATTTTCACCCTTTTGCAGTAGCACCGATAGACTGAAATAATGAGTTCTTAGAATTGTGTGTTCACTTAATAGTCAACAACATGTCTCAAATCTAAATACCAACATATATATGAATGTAATGGAATCATATGCTATCACAAGATTATACAAGGCATAGATTTACATGGGAAACCCTTATGGAAGAAAAGACACCACTAAAATAAATGTTCACAATTGTATTAATGAGAACCAAGCTAGATTCAATACAATGAGGTCTTTTGAACAATGAGTCTCAATCTACAACATACACAACTTTTGTAGTCACTCTAATGTTTTCACACCAACAATGTACATAATGTTTCAATGTCTATATTGTGAATTCTTCATATCGGGTAACCTTGGTGCATTAATACAAACTAATATATAGATAGATTTAGGGAATACCAACCACCTAGCTGCATAACTAACTTGTAGAATACTTATAGTGATGTAACCATATTCCATACATATGTGACATCAACATACCACACTTTCCAATAGATATGATGTCTCCTTATGAATAATCATCTGGTATACTTTGCCACTACCACACAGTATGAAAGAATAGTAACATCCTTCACATTGTCACTACAAGTATGTTTCTAGTATAACCACCACTACCATATCTTCTTGCCTACGGTAGAACATACAACCATATCTTAACTCCTAATTACTTGCAGTACCTTGTGTCATCTTACAGGATATTATCCATCCCTTAGTTCATGTTGCATGTTCACCAGTTCTACCGCAAGTGCTCCTACATCATTAATCACGCTCTAGAAAATACTAAACACTTATGCAACTGTGAGTTCTCCATCAAGATACCTTGCAATTTTTTATAGCACCACCACATGTGTGTTAGGATCAACGATATTAACCTTGCAATGCTATGACTATGTGCCTTAATTTTTTATATTTTAATAGTCAGTTATTATTTCATGTGACTCCAAGAATCATGGAAGGTGAACCTTGATGTCCCACATAAGAAGGAATATTTTTTGTAATTAAATATTATTTTCTAGGCGCTTAGAATATTCTTTGCAAAGTGACATTGAGTGGTGAAGCTTAATTTGACCTATGACAACATCTTTGGACACTTGGCATGAAGTGGGAGGAAATATAACTATTTATGGTGTTGTAAGATGTGTAAGCATCTTTGACATTGTAAGAGGTGTTAGAAAGCATCTTTGACTACGTGTAAAAAGTTGGTAGTCTTTTTTATATTTACTGAGTTGTTATTTTGTCTTCTAGTGGGCTATTTTTATCCTCTAGTGAAGTTAGACACCCAAGTTCATGAGAAAAGTCTTGGAGCATCTAGAAAGATGCTTGTAAATCCTAGATACATGTCATGATGTATCTTTTGTATGTAGGCTACTTCTAGCTCATGGTTTGAGTCCATTGTATTGGGAAACCACTCTTGGTTAGCTATTTGTTATTTTCCTATAAATTGGAGCTTGGTGTAGGAGGTTGCATATGTTCTTTTATAGCATATACAAGTACCTAGGTGCTTCCAAAATTTAGAGAGATAAGTTCTTGTGTTGTAACATTGTTTTATCACTAATATAATCTTGGGTCTCTTTAGGTGTGGAATTTTTTCTTACAAGGGTTTCTTCACATATATATTATGTTATGGTTTGCATCTCTTTTATGTTTTTTTCCATTTCTATTATGTTTTACCACCATTATGGAATTTGTTGCATTATACTTCAACATATCTTACTTGTTTAGTTACACCTAGTTTTCAACATTTGGTATCAGAGTTTTGGTTGGCTTGATTAGAGGGGTGCCTCTTATAGAGTGTTTAATAGATATTTTTCTATAGTGGGAGTGTGTTCTTATTTTCTTACAATTTTACGTTCCAAGTGATAGAGATCATGACTAGTTCATCTTAGTTGGAGATTGAAAAGTTCAATGGTATAGGCTTTGAACTTTGGAAGCTAAAGATGGAGGATCTCCTAGAAGAGAGGGATCAATAGATTTCTATGAAGAGTGAGATGAATTAGAAAATATGTTCAATGATGAATGGGTAAAACATAAAGAAGTTCATGGTACTATTCACTTGTGTTTATTTGGTTTTGTTTTATTGAATGTTTCTAGTGAAACTACCACATATAAGTTGTGGAATAAAATAGGAGAGATATATTAAACAAAGAGTCTCATTAATAAGTTATTCTTGAAAATAAAAATTGTATTCTCTTAAAATGAAAGATGGGGACTTAGTTGTAGAATATTTAAATGTTTTAATCTAATCTTAAGTCAATTATAATGAGTTGATGTGAAAATAGATGAAGAATGATACATGTATTTTGTTGTGTTCATTTCCCGAATCTTGAGATAATTTGATCCTTGCAACCAATGGTTCTTTAACAGATGATACAAATTTGGATTCCCTTGTTGCCACTTTGCTTATAGATGAGACGAGGAGAAAAAAATCAAATGGGTCCAAGGATGCATTGCATGTGTAGGGAAGATCTAAAGAGAGAGGCAAGGATAAGGACACAGACACACAAAAAGGTGGTAAGGATAGTTCTAAGGGAAGATCTAAGTCTAAGGGAAGGTCTAAGACACTTTGTACGTGTAGGTTGAGGTGTTGGAATTGTGGCAACTATGGGCATATAAAAAAGAAATGTTAGAATAAGAAAAATAATAATGATGATTCCTCTATAGATAAATCCTTTGATGATGAAGTTATTGATACTTTTATTATTTATACTAACATGACTTATGATGAATCTTGGTTAATAGATTTAGGTGCATCCTACTACATGTCTTCTCACAAGGATTGGTTCTAAAAATATATAGCTTCTAATGGTGGGGAAGTTTCCCTTGGGGACAACAACACATAGAAGATTGTGGGCTAGGAGGAGGTAAAATTAATTTTTAGTGATGGAAGGGTAAAAAACCTTAAAGTTCTATTGCATATCCTTGGTTTAACTAGGAACTTGATTTTTGTATCTAAAATGAATGATTTAGGGGTAGATGTTACTTTTGAGAAAAGTGGTTACATGTTGAGCAGAAAGAATTCAATGTTGGCTAGGGTCAGTCAATGTGGCATTTTATTTAGGCTTGAAGCTACTACTTTCTATGACTCTATGAATGTAACCAATAACTTTGTATCTTGTAAATTGTGGCACCATATGATGGGTCACATTAGTGAGATGAGTCTTGAAATTGTCATTAATAACAAGATGGTTGATTGTTTGTCTAGTTATTCTACTAACTTTAGTTTCTATTAACATTGTGTTTATGGAAAAATGTTTTGAAAATCAAGGTGAAAATGTTGCTATAAAACTTTAATTATGTGTGTTCAAATCTGAAAATTATATCAATGAGTTTCAATTTAATGTGTAAGTGATTTGCAGATTCCATCAATGTAGTAGTGAAGGAAATAAATCAAGGAAGTTGACACATGATTTATGTGGAGAAACCCTTATGGGAAAAAAACTCCACACCCAAAGAGATATTATGCTTGTAACACTGAATTCTCTTTGAATTTCGGTAGCACTTCATTACTCCTTCAACTTCAAAAACCTATCATTAATTTCTACCAACTAAAGGCATCACTATATAGAAGCCATGGATCTCAAACTACCATCAATTATATCCAATAACATGAGAAGAATCCTCATCCAAAAATGAAGCGCCCAATATAGTGAACTCCAAAACTTTGCATAGTAGAAATTACTTGTTAACTGCAAGTCTCAAACATGGGCACCCAAGAAGTCCCAATCAAACTTAGTTAGTTGAAGTGTTATGAGACAACAACAAGGTAGAAATCAAAGTCTCAAGATGGGCACCCAAGAAGTCCCAATATAATTTAGTCGACTGAAGTACTCCAACTCACACCAATGTCATGCAAACAACATGCATTTCTTGGCGTCCCCAATATGAATTTGTAACAGCCTACTTGTATCATGCAAGAGTCATTTAACAACTTGTAGCATCATGCAAGAGTCATGCAAATTTGAACCTAAGTTAGAGTGTCATGCAAGACACATGCAACACCATATAAGTATATGCAATTGACATGCACCTGAAATGTAACAACATGCAATCACATACAAGTACACGCAACTCACATGCAAGTACATGCAAGTGATATGCAATAACATGCAAGTCTATGCAAGCTCATACAAGTGACATGCAACAACATGCAAGTCCATGCAAGTAACATGCAACAAAATACAAGTCCATGCAAGAACATACAAGCTCATGCAAAGAAAAAAATTAACTACAAGTCCACATTAGATTCTCCTCCAAAGTGGGCACCCAAGATGGGTCCCACCTCCTAGGAAGTATCTCCAAGTCAATATGGACTTCAAGAAGTTAACTATAAGTCTCCATAGGATCCACTTCCAAAGTGGGCACCCATATTGGGTCCCACCACATAGATTGTAACTACAACATGCCCAAGTGACATAGTTAAATAATAATTTATCACTCAAATCTCAATGTGTTCAAGAACACTTTCCAAGAACTTTGGAGACACATGAAAATAGTTAGGATTGCAAAATTAATGACAACTTATCCAAACATTCTCCCACTTGACATTATACATTGCAATTACATTTATGAGGTAATAAAACTATTTAACAAGTACAATGATCAAGGCAAATGCCATTCCTACACCAAAAGAACTTATCCATGGTAACTGGCTTTGTAAGAGAATCTGCAACATTAACAAAAGTGTCAACCTTTTCAATCAAAACCTTACCATTCTCAACCATTTCTTGCACAAAGTGATACTAAACATCAACATGCTTAGTATGAGCATGATACATAAGATTTATGGCTAAACAAATGGCACTTTGACTAGCACATCCGATTCTCACTATCTTGTAATCAAAACCAATACCTATACCAAGTCTCTATAACCATACTACCTCTCTAGAGGCATGTGTAGCAACCATATACTCTTCTTCTATGGTGGACAAAGCAATTGTAGGATTCCTTTTACTCATCCAACTTACTGCAGCTCCAAACAGAGTAAAAAATAGCCACTACTAGTGGACCTTCGACTATCCAAGTCACTTGCCCAATTTGAATCAACAAAACCATGTATGTCAAATGAATTATCCACATTATCAGTACCATGATAAAACAAACAATAATCAGAAGTTCCTCACAAATATCTAAACATCCTCTTATCAAAAGTCCAATGCTCTCTATCAGGGTTAGACAGGTCATCCCACAATAATGGGTTACACTTTTTGGCCAAACTTGACACTAAAATCAATATTTTGAACTAAATCTTCACGTTTTGGCACCTATAGCCACTAAACCATTAGGAATTTGAAGATGATGCAAACTAGTGATTTGTGAGATTTTGTTTGTAGATTCTAAATATATATTTAAAAAAAAATTTGGAGTTAAATTGTAAATTTTTTTGATTCTCCTTTGATAACTGGGTTTTAATAGTAAACAACATTTTTTTAAAGTGATGTGTACTTTGTAGCACATAACTTTTTTTCTACAAAGGATAAAATTCTGATTCTTTTTAATTTAGATTGGTAACACCAATATATAGCGTATGCATTTGGTTTCATAATGTTTTGTTGAATATATATTTTTTAATTAATTTTTGAAGTCAAACAAATTATAATTTAGACAGGCGTATTCCGTAAAACATAACTTTTTCTATATGTATCGAAATTCAACTTTTTTTCTTTTTTTGAAACAAGGACATCAATACCTAGTGCATAGATATTTTTTAGAATTTTTGTTCAGTAATTTAATAATTTTCCATGTATGTAGAATAGAGAACTTGATGTTTGGTGAAAAAAATACATTCACAAGAAATAAAAAATAAATATAATAATCAAATTAAATATATTTAAAATTATAGTTTTTTGGAAGCTTATAATAAGGACTACATATTTACAAAGCATAAATTATAAATGAATTCATTTGATCCCTCAAAAGATAAATCAAAATTAGTTTTTTATCAGTATTTTGATAGGTGTAGAGGGGACTCCATTATAGGTATGGTTTAAAACTAGCGGGGTTCTATCCAAGGGGGTTTGAATCTAAGGGGGTTTGATCAAACCCTCTTCAATTAAAATCCTTTAAATGGAACCTTTCAAGACTTAAATCATTATATTTTCTAAAAATATGTGATTTCAGAAAAAATCAGGATGTCCTAAAAAGTGTAACCCATTATTGTGGCAGCACCTAGGCATAAACATACTTAAAGCTCCCACTGCTTGGGCAATATCTAGTCTAGTGCAAACCATTGCATACATCATAAGGAACCTTAGACATCTCTTCCAAATCATCATCAGAATTAGGACACATGTCTAAACTAAGCTCAGTACCAACCAGAAATGGAATGCTCACTGGTTTACAGTCATGCATATTAAATCTTTGAAAAATGGTATCAACATACTTACTCTGACTTAACCATAGATTTATGTGTATCCGATCCCTATTCATCTCCATCCCAAGAATACATCTAGCAACCCCCAAGTCCTTCATATCAAATGTGCTAGAAAGCTGAGTCTTAAGCTCTCTAATCATCACCTTGTTGTTACCAATAAACATGTCATCAACATACAAGACAATAATCAGTACATGATCATCAATAATATTAATATAAACACAATGATCCTCCTCACTTCTAACAAAACCCGACTTCAATGCAAAAGCATCAAACTTTTGATACCACATCTTGGGTGACTATTTTATACCATACAATGATCATTTTAATCTGCAAACCAAGTCTTCTTTTCCTTTCATAATAAAATCATCAGGTCATCGCATATAAATCTCCTCTTCAAGATCCCCGTGTAAGAAGAGAAAGTAGTTTTAACATCCATTTGCTCTATCTCAAAATCATAAGCAATAGCAATAGATAAAAAGAATCTAATAGAAGTTAATTTAGCAACAAGAGACAAGATTTCACCAAAATCAACTCCCTCTCTTTGGGAGTAGCCCTTGGCCACCAATCTAGCCTTGTACCACTCTAACTTACCATCTATACCAAATCTCTTTTTATATACCCACTTGCAACCAATGGGCTTTCTTCCTTTGGGCAAACTAACAAGATCCCAGGTGTCACAACTATCCAAAGACATCATATCCTCATTCATGGCTTGTAACCAAGGCTCACTATCTTCTAAAGATAGAGCCTCCCTGAAAGATCTACATTCATCATCAATACTAAACAAAGCAAATACACAAAAAATCAGGTGGGCTATACCTGTTAACTGGGTTTCGTTGTCTTATGGATCTCCTCAAGGTAGGAGAAAGGGGCTCTTCATGTTCTTCTGTATGCTCATCCTACACATCATTATCTAAATCCTCCAAACTCTCTTCTACTTCTCCATTCTCTAATCCATCTAATTGTTCTTCCACATGTGCATCTTCCTACTTTTCTGTATGTGTCTCAAAGTGCACTGTTTTAGTCTTTTCTTTCTCCTTTGTTAGGGAAGGTGTCTCAACCTTGAAACTACAAAAGATTTATGTTTTTCCCAATTTTGATCTTTTCGAATACCCTTTATCTTAAAGAATTGTTTAGAACTTTCAAAGTTTCCAGAAGGGGCTAAAAATGGTAGGGATTACTATTTTAGATCAACTATGATACCAAATCATTTCAGACATGATATTAATTTAGTTTTAGTAAATTTCAAATAGGATAGGCTTTTAGCTATGATACATGATTTTTAGTTCTAATTATTTTTCTATTACTTTGCAATAAGAGTCATTTCACTACTTTCTATCTTATAAACAATATATTTAATAAACTACATACATTTTATATCATTTTCCATGTAACTAAAAATTTGACTATGGAAAAATTATAACAAAATTTTACTATAATAAAAATTTACCAAACATGCCCATTAAACGTGCAATTCTTATTCAATTGTGGACAAACGAATCAACTTGAACGCCAGTTCTCTACAAGGTGTACCAATACATTAAAAAGAGAGTCTAATTGATGAGCCTAATCTCCGAAGGATAAAGTCAACTAGATATGCACTTATGTTAAACTATATATATTAATTCCTCCTTTTTATGTACGAATCTGATTGGAGATTTCGCCCCTGCAATTCGCGGCTATCGTCAAAGAGACAGAACGTTTCTATGTGAAGGTCAAAGAGACAGCTCGGCTTCATTACGTCAGGTGGGCTTTGTCATTTAGTCAAAGATGAGAACGAAACGTGCAAACACTTGGACTACAGGCGTTATAAATATAGAACGGGGAATTGAAGGCCTCCATAACCATAACCATGGGCTTGTTCAGGATTATTTTGTTGTGCACCGCGTTGTTTGTATCGAGCATCTGCGCATCTGGACAAGATGGGCAGGGACTCATATCATGCCTTCAACAAAAAGGCATCACAAACTTGACGACTTCGACTTCTTCCTCTGCATACGATTCTCTGTTGCGGTTTTCTGTTCAGAACCTGAGGTATACAGAACCAGGCGTGCGCAAGCCATACGTGTTGATTCTGCCACAGAAGAGAGAACAAGTGGTGGATTCGGTGCTGTGCTGCATCAAACACGGCTGGCAGATTGTTGTGCGGAGTGGAGGGCACAGCTATGAAGGCCTCTCCTCCACTTCCGATGATCCCACTTTCGCTATCATCGACCTCATCAACTTTGACGGTGTTACGGTCGACATGAAGTCGAAAACAGCGTGGGCAGAGGCGGGCGCGACGTTGGGACAGTTGTACTCCGCCATTGCAGGAAATACTGCAGACTACGGCTTCCCTGCGGGAGTGTGCCCTACGATAGGCACGGGCGGCCATTTCAGCGGAGGCGGAATGAGTTTACTCTCCAGGAAATACGGCCTTGCCGCCGACAACATCATTGATGCGCTGCTAGTGGACGCCAATGGTAACTTGTTGGACAGAAAGAGCATGGGTAAAGACCTCTTTTGGGCTGTCCGAGGCGGCGGTGGAGGCAGCTGGGGCGTCGTCATTGCATGGAAAGTCCGGCTGGTGAGAGTGCCTCGCAAAGTAACGGTGTTCAATGTGCACAGAACGGGGAGAAATCAGGTGACCGATCTAGTATATCGCTGGCAATCCATTGCTCCTCTTGTAGAACGGGATCTCTTTATTCGCGCCGTCATGTCAGGCACCCAATTGCAAGGCGGCCAGAAGGACGTTATGCTCACCTTCAATGGAATGTATCTCGGCCCCCTCGACCAACTTCTCATAGTGGCTAACAAAAGTTTCCCCCAAATGGGAATAGTTGCGGGAGATTGCGAGGAGACGAGCTGGATAGACTCAATATCTTACACCGCACATACCACTACGAGCCAGCTGGTTAGCAGGAACAATTCCAACAAGAATTACTTCAAAGCAAAATCTGATTTCGTACCAAGCCCTATATCGCCATCGGGCTTGGAGGGCGCATGGAAGTTCTTGGAGGAGGAGCTTAACGGTTACATTATTTTTGCTCCGCTGGGAGGAAGAATGTACGAGATACCGTCGTCGAAGACTCCGTTTCCTCACAGAGCAGGGTATTTGTACAACATACAATATCAGGTTACATGGAAAGGCAGCAGCAAGGATTCGCCCTACATCGATTGGATCCGAAGATTTTACAGATACATGACTCCTTATGTATCCCAATCGCCCAGGGGTGCCTATGTCAACTATATAGATCTCGACTTGGGCAAAGCCGTCAATGGAACAGCCACCGTGGCACAAGCAAGAGCCTGGGGTTACAAGTATTTCGGAGGCAATTTCCACAGACTGGTGAAGGTAAAGACCAAATTTGATCCTAACAATGTTTTCAGGAATTCCCAGAGTATTCCTGTGAACAAGTGATCCCACGTTCTCTCACGTTTTTCTAAGCACTTACGTGTTCTCTGTATTTGCTTTCATTTATGTGGCTTCTCCGCAAGCCATGCTCACATGCTCATTCCTTAAGGTTCGCTATTTCCTGGTTATTATAGTCTTGTTACCATCTAAGTTCTCACAAATAATTGTTTTTCAATAAATTCTCTGCAACGCAATTTTTGTTGACTTCCGTTTCCCGACGTAAAACATCTTATTTTTTAGAACTTGGGCGAAAAAGCTAGCCCACTCATCTTCACAATTAAAAATACATGCGTAACGAACATACATTCAAATTTGTTTACATTTATTAGCATATTTATATTTAAAAACTTAGCAATTGGACTTATATGTTCAATGGGCATGTTGATAATTTTATGAAGAAATTGTAGAATTTGTTAGATATTTTTTTATTATTTATTAATTTATAAGTTATTTCATCCACTAAATTATTTTATCAATTCTAATTGTTATTTTATCAATTCTAATTGAAACTCCATCACATTAAAGGTTGTTTTCTTTCACTTATATTAGTAAATTTCCTTTTACATTACATATTGAGATGAACAAACATAGTTAGCTTTGAGTTCAATTTTCATGAAGTCCTAATTCATTCATGGCTCTATATTATTGAAATGAATGAGACACATAAAGTGACAATCAAAATCCTATGGCCAATTTTAACTCCAGTTAACTCCCACTATGCGCCCTGGTTGCCTTGACCAGACTCTAGGTCAGTTGTCATGCAATACGGGGATTAGAGTCTCCATTGGTGTCCAAGGAAACCACTACACATGTTTAGTTTGTTCGGCTACGCTTTAGATTTTCTATTTATTTTATATATCATATATAATATATAATACTTATTATTGTATACTATATTTTATATTATGTTAATTATTTAATATATTTAAAAAAAAAACTAATTTAATACTAAAATAACATATTTATATTTAATATTATATATTAAATATTGAAATATATATTTTATTCTATTTGTCGATATAAATATCTTATAAAAGAATAATTAATAAAAATAATGTCTAATACAAATATAAAAAATTCTTCTAGTGTTTTGCAATAAAAGTACTAGCCCTAATTCCCATCCTAAAACCAATATAATTATTAATACTTGTTGCTGTAAGAAATTATGCATTCACCATTTGATTCTTAGTTTATTTCAAGTGGACTCATATTATCCCAAACTTATCTAACTCTAACTCTAACTAAATTTTTTTATAATCATAAAAACAAAATATTTGGACATATAGAATCTCTTGAAAATCCCTTTACGATTAAAAAAAAAGATTACATTGATTTTCTTACCCTAATTTTTATCTAAATCTCAACTTCTAATTGGACAATCTAGTAGTTACCCTATCTATAAAAGACAATTAAGTGAGGTAGCTACTTTGCAACTATTTGTCAAAATACTTGTAAAATATACTTTCTAATAACATGAATCACTTCAATATGATTTTTTATGCTAAGATAATAACCCCTCCTAAATAATAATCCTCAAAGAAAGAATCACTTCTAATATCAAATATAAAATTCAAACTTACCACAATACTTCATCACTATTATTCAATAACAATTATCTATAATGAATTATATTCATAATTCACACTAAATGATACCTCTTCTATAGAAACACTTTTCTAATAATAGAATGCTATAGTTGCAATCCCTTCACAAAAATTAATTGATAATTAAATATAATTTATTTTATAAAATGAGTTATGTGAGGAACAGATAGACTATTCTATAAATTCACATATATCATAATATAATGTTTTAGATACAAAACAATTCACTTCATTTAGTATAGTCCTTGTCTTATAAACAGTTATTAATGAATATAAAGGGCTTCCCCTAACACCCTAATTTAATGTTTTAGAAAAGACTCACATCTGACAAGTATTTAAGCTCTAGTTCCAATCACAGAGGGCTTGAAATCTACCAATTTCATGACAGCAACACTAATACCGAGACCTCACTGTGAGTCATGTTGGAGACAATAATTTCCTTCATGGTGATAAAGAACACTCCACTTGAATAACTTGGGGGATTTAGTTTCAGGCCTTGTTATTATTCTTCTCCTTGGTATTCGCTTAGTGCACCTGGTTTTTTTATTCTTATGTTTTAGTTTCAGACGATCTAAGCTGACTGATTCTTCCCATCATTCTCGACTGGAGATCATCCAGTGCAATTCATTAATTATGGCGCTATTTTTTACTCTGTTGTGCTCTTATGCAATTCACTCATTTTTTCGTATCATGCTCTCCACCATCATGTAAGTAATTTTTTTCAATATTTCTCATATAATGTACAATGTGTTGGGTATTATGAGCCAATAATCCAGAAAAAAAAGGTGTAAGCGAGGGATAAGTTTGACAGTAATAGCTCCATCAAATATTCTGTACAATATATTGACTTTATGCACATGACTTTGATCAATTTACTGCTTCCGAGACCGATCGAACCAATAGTTTCTTGCCTCTCCCTATTGCTTGTATCGCAAATTGCCCAATATAAAAAGGGCTCCCCATGTAGCGGGGGATGTGCCAGCATTGGCGAGCATGAATAAGTAGGAACCTTTTTTCTCCTATCTGCAGAACCCGATGATCAAACCTTTATCAGGAAGGTGTTAATTTTAAAGTAGCTTGGACAGGTGTTCTAGTCTCGGGTGGTGATTACGAGGCTAGAAACTCAACTGAAATAATTATCTCCATACCTAGAAAATTGATTTTTTTAGAGACTTTTAGACATTAGGGTTTGTTAGAGTCTAATTAATCTTAGCCATTGATTGAGATTGAATCATGGCCATTGGTTTTCAATGAGAAGCTTATAAAAGAGGATCAATGGGCATTTGGAGATGACACATCTAAAAAATATTTGCAGCGACAGCAAATAAATAAATTTGCAGTTATAGCAAATAGATTTGCAGTGAGAGTAAGGGCGCAGTGATAGCATTGGAGACAACAACAGTGGAATTTCTGTAGGAGAAATTGGGAGAAGAATTTTCAGAGGAGAATATTGTCGGAGCTCTGCCAGTAAGAGGCAAGCAGTTTATGTATCTCTCGATTTGTTGAAGTTTAATAAAATTCCTCATCTGCAGTACTGGTTTTCCCTTCGGGGTTTTCCCACGGACAATTTGTCCAAAAATATTGTGTTCATTATTTTGCATATTTTGTTTTTCTATCTCCGTGATTATTTGTGAAGTTGTAGCTGTATTATTTTTCAATATTTGCTGTGAATTAATTTTCGGCAGTCAAATAATCTATATAAGACAGGAGATTAAGAATCAGTAGCTGCAATAAAATTTTCACATGGTATCAGAGCAGATTTGAGGGCAGAAAAGACTCAATACAGGCACAGGGAGAAAGAAAAAGATAATAAATAAAAAAATATAGGGTTGATAAAACCCAGTTTGACCTCTTCAAAATTATTATTATTTTTTCTTTTGAGATGGCCTTAGCAGGTTTAAGTGATCAGGACAAATTGGATGGAGCCTCAAATTTTGGTGTCTGAAAAGTCAGAATTTCTTTATTGCTGGAAGAGAATGGTATCAAGGAATATGTGACCACTGTTGTCCCTGTACCTATAGATGCAACACAACTCTTAGCATATAAGAAGGAAGATGCCAAGGCAAGGAGGCTGATTCTTGATGGTGTTAAGGATCATATTGTTCCAAATATTACAGAGTTAGATACAACAAAGACGATGTGGGATGTCATTCTGAATCTATACCAGAATGCTACCATTAACTGGAAGCTGATTCTCAGAGAAAAGTTGAGGGATACCCGGATGAATAAGGGAGAAGACGTACCTCACCAGAATTAGACTTATCAAGGATGAGTTGGCACCTATTAGAGACAAACCAAATGATGACGAGCTAGTACGAATAGCCCTGAATGGGTTTACTAAGCAGTGGGATGTCTTTGTTCAAGTTATTAATAGACGAGACACCTTACCGAGTTGGGATCGACTATGGAGTGACTTCACTCAGGAGGAGCTTAGACTAAGTCTTGTCAGTGGAACCAGCAGTAATAGTCAGAAAAGTGAGGTGGAATAGGAAAACGTTGCCCTAGCAGGAAAAGGGAAAGCGAAGAAGGGGTCTGGCAAAGGGTCAAATCCAAAAAGTGAGAAGAAGAAGAAGGACTTGTCTAAGATCAAATGCTATGGCTGTCACGAGTTCGGCCACTATGTCAGCGATTGCCCACAAAGGAAGAAAATGAAAAGAAAGGCAAGTAGCAGACGACAGCTTCAGCAAGTGTAGATGAGCTTCCTAGTAGAATGGAGGATGAGTTTGCACTCATATCTTGCCTGACTAGCTCAACCTCACAGGGTGTTTGGTATATAGACAGTGGGGCATCATTTCATATGACAGGATTTAGGGAGTACTTCTCTAGCTACAAGGAGGACATCAAATTCTAGATTCAGATGGGGAACAAGTCCAAGTGCAATCCAGTTGGGAGAGGGACTATTCTATTTTAGAGGGAGAATGGAAATCCTATTTCCATTCATGATGTGTTGCATGTGCCAGGCTTGGGCATGAATCTAATTTCTGTATTTGTCCTTCAAGATAAAGGCTACAATGTACTCTTTAGAGGGGCACATGTGTTAATCAAGCATAAGGATTGGAAATCACCCATAGCTATTGGAGTTAGGAGCGGCTAACTTTATAGGTCACAGTTTGATACTCCTAAGGCACTAGTGAGCAGTAGTAATCCTAGAGATCAAGGAGAGTTATGACATAGGAGGATGGGCCATATACATCATGGAGCACTTAAATTGCTTCGTGAGACAGTGACAGGTGTTCCAGAGGTGAGCATAGAGCATGATGATGTATGTAAGGGATGTGTCTTGGGGAAGTTTACGAAAATAGCTTTTCCAAGGAGTGACACTAGATTTAAGGGGGTTCTTGATCTAGTACATTTAGATATATGTGGACCAATGTCAACGAAGTCTCTTAGAGGATACGAGTACTTTGTTACTTTTATTGATGATTTCTCTAGGAAGACTTGGATATACTTCTTGAAGACCAAGGATGAGTTCTTTAGTCACTTCCAAGAGTTCAAAGCTCTTGTGGAGAATTTGACAAGCAGGAAGGTAAAGGTTCTTCGGTCAGACAATGGAGGCAAGTACAAAGGGAAAGAGTTCTAGGAGTTTTGTACCAGGGAAGGAATCAAGAGAGAGTGGACCGTTCCTTACAACCTGCAACAGAATGGGGTTGCTGAGAGGAAGAATTGTTCTATATCAGAGGCAACAAGGGCTATGTTGTATGACCAAGATATGCCACGTTACTTATGGGCAGAGGCATGTAGTACAGTCGTATACATACAGAACAGGGTTCCACATAAGGTATTGGGCAAGATGACACCAGAGGAGGCATTCTCAGGGAAGAAGCTAGATGTCAGTCACTTCAAGATATTTAGGAGTTTGACATTTTGTCACATTCCAGGGCCTACATGTTCCAAGTTAGATCAGACTACAGAGAGAGGGTACTTTGTGGGGTACAACGAGACCTCAAAGGCATATAGGATATTTATTCCAGGGACTAGGAGGATTATAGTTAGGCATGATGTCAAATTCATGGAGGACAAGGCATATAGGAGGTCCAGAGATTTGCTAGTAGATGATCAAAATGAGTAGCCAATCAAAATGAGTAGCCAACAGAAGCTCCAAGGATTGTTCAACCAGAACAGGGGCAGCGAAGTAGGAGTATAGTTACTAGTACAAGCATAGGCTCAGGTGCTGAGAGTTCGCAGAGTATGGAGAAACAGATATAGCAAATCTAAGAGATGCATCAAGAAGATATGGAGTTTGATATTTCATCCTCTATAGTTGACAGGAGGAACCGTGAGGTTCAACAGACACATAGGGATAGTTAGGAGTTTGTGGGAGCTCTTAGGACGAGTAGTAGACAACAGAAACAACCAACCAGATATAATGACTACGTGGCATTGGTTAGTCAGTTGGTAGATAGCGAGTGTTCTAGCTATCAGGAGGCTGCACAGCAATAGGTGTGGCAAGATGCGATGGTTGAGGAATATACCTCAATAGTGCAAAACGATGTGTGGGTAGTTGTGCCTAGACCAACAAATAGGGCAGTGGTTGGATCATGCTGGATCTATAAGATTAAGAACGGTGCAGATGGTAGCATGAAGAAATATAAGGAAAGGTTCGTGGCCAAGGGGTTCTCTCAGAAGGAGGGAATAACTATGAGGAGACATTCGCTCCAGTGGCTAGGTATACTTCTATACGAGCCGTAATCTCACTTGCAACACATATGGGATGGCAGATCCATCAAATGGATGTCAAGATGACATTTCGTAATGGTGAATTGGTAGAGGAGGTATACATAGAACAACCAGAGAGCTTTCTAGCACATAGCAGTGAAACCCACATGTGCAGATTGAAGAGAACTTTGTATAGACTCAAGTAGGCTCTCAGGGCATGGTATGAGCGCATTGATAGATACTTGCAGGGAATAGGCTTTGTGAAGAGTGAGGTAGATGCTAACCTCTACTACTTGGTGGTTGGGGGTGAAGTTCTCATTCTTGTTCTATATGTGGACGACTTATTTTTAACAGGTTTATTGGGGCTCATAGAGGAGTGCAAGAGGGACCTTACAACAGAGTTCGAGATGAAGGATTTGGGGCTTATGCACTACTTTCTAGGCATGGAAGTGTGGCATACAGATAGAGAGATTTTCCTTGGACAAGGGAAATACTGCATTGAAATTTTGAAGAGGTTTGAGATGCAGGATTATAGAGCCATGTCTACACCTATGATCACGAATTGGAAGAAGGTAGACTCATCCAAGGAAAAGGATGTAGACCCCACTTTATACAGGCAGTTGATTGGATCTCTCATGTATTTGGTCAACACTAGGCCATATATATCCTTTACAGTAAACTCTCTTAGTCAGTTCATGGTTCAGCCGAAGAGAGTGCATTGGACATCGGCAAAGCATGTGTTGCAGTGTTTATGTGGTACAATCGAGTATGGGATCAGATATGCTTGAGGTGATGGTATCAGGTTGATAGGCTATATTGATGCAGATTGGGCAGGTAGTATAGTGGACAGGAAAAGCACTTCAGGGTGTTGCTTTAGTTTGGGATCAGGAATTTTCTCTTGGTACAGCAGGAAGCAAAAGTTTGTGGCTCTGAGTTCTGTAGAAGCAGAATACATAGCAGCTAGCATGGGAACGTGTGAGGCTATGGTGATACACTGTGACAATTAAAGTTGCATCAGATTATCTGAGAATCCAGTGTTTCACGATAGGTCTAAGCATATAGACATCAGATATCATTTCATCAGGGATTGTGTATAGTGGAGGATTGTTTAGCTATAGTATATACCTACAGATCAGCAGGTAGCAGACATTTTGACAAAGGCATTAGGGAAGGCAAAATTTATTTTCTTCAGAGATAAGTTGGGTGTTATGTAGAACACCTTCCTCGCTAAGAGGGAGTGTTAATTTTAAAGTAGCTCGGATAGGTGTTCTAGTCTCAAGTGGTGATTACGAGGCTAGAAACACAAATGGAATAATTATCTCCATACCTTGAAAATTGATTTCTCTAGAGACATCTAGACATTAGGGTTTGTTAGAGTCTAATTAATCTTAGCCATTGATTGAGATTAAATCATGGCCATTGGTTTTCAATGAGAAGATTATAAAAGAGGATCAATGGGCATTTGGAGAAGACACATCTGAAAAATATTTGCAGCGATAGCAAATAAATAAATTTACAGTAATAGAAAATAGATTTGTAGTGAGAGCAAGGGCGCAGTGATAGCGTTGGAGACAACAACAGTGGAATTTCTGCAGGAGAAATTAGGAGAAGAATTTTCAGAGGAGAATATTGCTGGTGCTTTGCCAGTAAGAGGCAAGCAGTTTATGTATCTCTTGATTTGTTGAAGTTTAATAAAATTCCTCATCTGCAGTACTGGTTTTCCCTTTGGGGTTTTCCCAGGGACAATTTGTCCAAAAATATTGTGTTCATTATTTTGCATATTTTGTTTTTCTATCTCCGTGATTATTTGTGAAGTTGCAACTGTATTATTTTTCAATATTTGCTGTGAATTAATTTTTGGCAGTCAAATAATCTATATAAGATAGGAGATTAATAATCAGTAGCTGTAATAGAATTTTCGCAGAAGGCAATCTCTCTTGTTGTAATGCAGTTGAGTGGCCACTCTCTTCCAACTCCCACTTTACCTCTTCAATAAAGATGTGGGTGACACGTATTAATGACTTTGCATCTACTCCCTATAGATTGAATTAATGCTGCCCTCCGATTATATTCAATTTTTTTGTGCTTAATGGAATTATGTATTAACATATTATAGTTTTTGTGCTATAAAAATAAAGAACTGATGCAAATACCTTTATTAAAAAAAAGTTTTCCTCCATGCCTTTGGATCAATTTTTTAGAAGGTGATTATTTTATTTTTTGTTCATGCTCCCCTTCAGCTCACCTCAGAAATTTGATATGCTCGCCTGAATTATTTGCTTT
The DNA here is from genome assembly GCA_027924645.1 of Cunninghamia lanceolata. Lineage (NCBI taxonomy): Eukaryota > Viridiplantae > Streptophyta > Pinopsida > Cupressales > Cupressaceae > Cunninghamia > Cunninghamia lanceolata. Next base: position 78,879 of record BSBN01001252.1, on the reverse strand, counting down.
CAATCATTTCCCCTTGCCTTTTCCTTTGGAAAAAAAATAGAAATTCTAGGGTGTCCCACAAGGGAATTTAAAGGACCTGACATGATTTTTTCCCTAGTGTGTGAACAACCGACAAGTTTAGAAACACAGATCGGGCATGAACTGGAAAAGACTACGTTTGAATGGAATTTGATGACCGATGCTGGAGAACGAACAACAGAAAATAAAAAATAAAAAACCGGTGATAGGAAAGGATTCTTTGGAGCTTTTTTATCATAATGTTTTTAATCTAGGCCCTTCATCTACATAATCCATCATGTGTTGCTCACATAGGGAACATGTGGAGAAATATCCTTCTCAAGGCACCTAATGTTAGGATTAATGATTAAAAAATAGTCTCCTCGATAAGGATATCTTTCGGCGTACTTTGTAATGTCCCTTTTGAGGATATTCCTGATTTCTTTGCCTGCAAACAATAATAATCACTAAAAAATGATATTATCTAAATATTAAAGATCAATAAATTATGATAATATTTAGATCAATACATCATTGCATCATTAATATTCAAATCAATACATCGTAGCACAACCCTCACAACCAATCACATTGTGAATTCTTTGGAAATACTTGGAAATGGCAATATCAAGGTTGGTCATCCTTAACTTTTTGAGAGCATGGAAGGTGGGCCGTCCTTCCAGCTCTCAGTCTACCTTGGAGGCTTTCCATCCTCCTTGATCAAGCCCAAGAGCATTAGAAGGTTGGTCGCCCTTCCAACTCCTATCGGCCCAAGAGCATAAAAGGTTGTCCGTCCTTCCAACTCTTGTCCAAACTTGATAAGAGCATGAAAGGGGGTCTTCCTTCCAACTCTCGTGAACTTGGAAGGGATTTCATCCTTCCTATTTGCAATACACTTCTTCGAATCCAAAATTGATTGCTTGATGAATTTGCTAGATTATTGCTGATGATTTTTGCTGATTATTTCTTAATGGATTGACAAGTTAAAGCTTGAATCAGGTTTTAATGACTTATGCTTGAATAAATGATTGCCTCTTCATTGTAGTATTTACTTATAATCAGTCATAATATTTCTTTTTCATTCATAGATGCCCTCCTCTTCTTGAAATGGCTTCCCTTTTATATCTTATTGTGAAGGAGTCACAACCTTTCATGATGTATGCCCTTTTAAAGAGTCACATTTCTTCATCCTTGATCGCTGGCTTGAAACCTTTAAAATAATTAATTGCCTTTAGGAATCGCTGCCCATGATAAACTTAATTTAATTTCATTAAATTCTTTTATTGTATTTATGAATCGCTAGAAAAGGGTTGCGATCCAATAAATGCTATGTTCCTAAGTGTTGCGATCTTGGCAGGGGTATGACAAGGTATAAGTGTTGCGATCTTGGCAAGGTTACAACAGTTCACTTTTCCCAAAGATTACTTGTCCTCAAGCAATTTAAATTGGGATGATGAAATTGTGACACTGAAAGCAGACAATGGAGGAGAATACATTTAAATGAATTTGAAGATTTATGTAAGTAACATGAAATAAGAAAGTAGTTGACAAAGTCATATACACCGCCACACAATGGTGTTGTCGAATAGATGAACAAAACACTAGAAGGAATGGCTAGAGCTATGATGAAACATAAGAATATGGTACAAGGTTTTGTGCAGAAGCCATGTCATATGTTGATGTCCATTTCAGAAACCACTCTTACTTCAGCAATTGAAGAGAAAACACTTTTCAAGGTTTGGCATGAATACAAACCCAAAGGTAAGTGATTTAAGAGTTTTTGGTTAAACTTTATGCTCTTGCATCAGATGAACATGAGAAAAACTGTATGCAGGAAGCATTAAAAAATATATTCATAGGGTATATTCAAAAGAGAATAATAGATATCGGATGTTGGAAGTGGGAACAAACAAACTCATCATCATCCAAGATGTGATTTTTGATGAGATGGAAACAATGAATAAGTGTCAATTTGAGTAGACAATAGTACAAGCTGAGAAGAAAATCTAAAAGAAAAAATAAGGAAAGTGGGTAAACTTGTGCCTCAATAGAGGTTGTTGAAAAACGGTTGATCGATGTAGAAGTTCAACACTTCCACCATCAACTTTTGGCTCAACTAGTGGATCAAACTCAACTAATTCAACTAGAAAATCAAACTCTAGTTCACTAGAAATCTCTCAGGATTCTATTCCTGAACAGGAAATCTGTAATGGTAATGTTAAGTATCAAGCTTGGCAGGAGGAAGAGTTAGAGTTTAGAGATAGTTTAGCAATTCAATCTTTGTAGTTGCCTCAAGAGCAAAACTCTTAAATAGAATTTCTAATTGCCTAAGTGGGCAAGGCAACAAATTTCTTCACTCCATTTTGATGAAGTGGATTAAAGAAGGATGAGGAACACACAAAATCAGGTGAAATAGGTAAGTATAATTGTGGTAGATCATTGATCAACTGGTATCAGATCTGTTTGGGATCAATAATTAAAGTGTTTGACAGGTTATGTTGTAGTATCAAAACTCGTGGAGTACCTATTAAAATCATGAGTGCTTGTGTGTCGTTTCAGGGGCCAAGTTAAAACGTACGGGTTCTCATGAGTTTGAGTCATGGAATCATTGTGAGTACATGATGAGTCCGTCACTCGGATTTGCAGAAGCTAAAAAATGCTCCTAGAGGTTGGATTTTCATTCATTTGTTAGGTCTATGAAAGGATAGGCCTTCCTTCTATAAAGGATGCATGTTTTCCTTTTTAGAAGAAGTGAAATTGTTAAAATATTCAAACCCCCTTGATCGAATTTCTGATTTCCTTATATATCAGGTGGTCTTCCTAAGAAAAGGTGTGACTTTCCCCTAGAAAGGGTACTCTACATGTTCAATGTTTTAAATGAATTTACTTAAAGGATATTTTTGACCATTTACTAAACCGAATAACATCTTAGTAAGGAAAAGTTTCAATCAAAGCTGAAAAGGTAATTCCTTTCATTTGATTTATTAAGAGCTAACCGAATAACATCCTTTAGAATAGGATGCGACCCTTCAAAATAAAAATAGATTGGTCGAATGGGTGGTAGTCGGTTGTTTATTGTGGCTGGTTATCAAATGACTGATATTTTCGTAGTTTCCTGAATTTATTTGTGTGCTTCATTTTCTAATGAACTACTTGAATTGCATGTTTCTGTGACTTAAGTTTTATGCGATCTAAGGCCTCTCTTCTTGGTTTGGTTTCAAATATGTTTGGTATGGAATGGTTTCTGAAGAAATATTAATAGCCATGAGTTTCCTGGTCTACGAACATTACTTGTGAAGTCTAGGATGTGATAATCAGATCTAAAATTTGGCATGTTTATTACAAGCTGTATGTAATGATTGAATGCTTTCATGTTATTGGAGGCTTTCTGGTGATATGTGAATATATGATTTGAACTGTTGTGAAGGTGTCGACGTCTTTCTAAATTGGTAACTCTTCGATTGAGAGTTGTTATTTTGTTTTCCCTGCTCCTTTGGTTTGAAATATAATACGGGATATCCGAAAGAAGAAATTAGAGGGAAGTTATTTGTTGTTCCCATAAATATTTTTCCTTACTAGAGTTGCTTTCCACTCTGATTCAAGTCATTTGTGTTGGGAAATGAGGTGTCTCAACCTTGCATATTTCTCGTAATGGTTATTTTCATTTAATATTTTCCTATAGCTGTTATACATTGTCGGTGCTTTGAAATTTAGTTTATTAGGTATCAAAAGATGTAATGTCCCGTACCATGCAAGGAAATTTATTAAAATAAAAACTAATTATGATACAGTCAACTTTCATCATTTTAAAGAAGTCAATATATTTGTTATATGATAGATGACCTTCTCGTATAAGAAAAAGAATCTATTACAAAGATGATTGATCCTTATCAACTAAGCATTCCACAGATACATGACTTATTTGGATGAAGAAATAATGAGATATTATTTAACGATAAGACATACGATTTATGAAGAATGAAGTAGAGTGCTCTGAACATAATGTAGAAGAAGTACGTATCAATGCAAGTTCAAAAGAAGACAAAAGAGGTGATTAGAGAATGATATTATATCATTTAATGAGAATACAATGATTAATAGTGGAAGGCAGTGATTCTATAACGGGTAACGATTAGAATGACAAGGTGTGTCTCTCCTATGTGAGGTCGTTTCTCTTGACAAGGAAGGGAATGGGATATATATATATATATATCTATATATATATATATCAGTTCTTAACAAGGCACATCAGGGATATAACATAGAACATACACAACAGTTCTCATATAAGCAAAAAGCATCATTACTAGAGCATTCGACTTAGAACTTGAAAGCCATTGTGATATTTGTATAATACAGTTTCAGATTCGCAGGTCAGACATACATTCTAGTAACCATACTTATTATGCAATGAAAGAAATATTGTGAACATGTCAGCTTGAATCTATATAAGTAATTTATTGTTGTTTTCAATCCTCCATCATAGGAGTGAATGACAGATAGACTGAAGCTATGCAGTCCTGCCATAGCCCCCTAAGGCTAGCTTGGAGGCAATCTGGTCTACACTAGTGTGTAAGGGCCAGTATGGAGGCCATGTATGACAACTTGAACCTGCCAAACCCCCTTCGGGCTAGTATGGAGGAACTAAACATGAGAACTGCCATGCCCCCCGTAAGGGTTAGCATGGAGTCATCACGTACCAAAGAATATCATGTCTTCACTACTATAATGGAGTGGAATCCATGAATGTAACTTCATAACAATAAGTAGTAAATCAATCTATTTGATTATTGTTTATATACAGGGAAATCTTATCTAACACTAATAATTCAAGAGGTATGTTTGTATACCTATATTTTGTATATGTGTTTCTTATGTTATGATTGTAGATTTAGGGCACAAGAATGATGCAAATTAGAAGGTAATAAAAATCATAATTTCGAAACCCTAACCCTAAACTTGGGGTATTTGAATTTTAGGGTAAATTTAGTATTATTCCTAGAAGGGGACATTACAAATGGTATCAAAGCATCTTTCCTGCCATCCTGTGTATACTTTGTGACTTATGCACTCATGTGAATACTTGTGTATTATGTGTATTCGTTTGTATGCTTCATGCTTGCTGTGTATACTTTAGTATTACGTATACTCATGTGTATACTTGGTGACCTTGGGATGGTGGACGGATCCACGGGGTAGTATGGGTTGCACCGAATCCCCTTTCCAATTGTCTGACAATATACTTACATGTATTAATGCAACCCACGTGTATTCATTCCTTGTGACTTATGTGTATTCAAGTATGACTTTGTATTTGAGTGTATACTCTATGATTTCATATTTGTATTCGAGTGTATATTCTATTGCTTGTATTTGTATTCGGGAGGTGTACTCTATGACTTGTAACTCAAGACTACATATTCAAGTTTATACTCTATGACTTTGTATTCAAGTGTATACTTTGTGACTATGTATTTGAGTGTATACTCCATGACTTGTATTCAAGTGCATACTTTGTGACTATGTATTTGAGTGTATACTCCATGACTTTATATTCAAGTGTATACTTCATGACTATGTATTTGAGTGTATACTCTATGACCTTGTATTTGTATTCAAGTGTATACTTTATGACTTTGTATTCAAGTGCATACTTCATGACTATGTAGTCGAGTGTATACTCCATGACTTTGTGTATTCAATAGTATACTTTATGACTTCGTGTATACATGTATTCAAGTGTTTACTCCATGGCTTTGTATACTTTATGACTTTGTGTGTACGTGTATTCAAGTGTTTACTCTATGACTGTGTGTATTCAATTGTATACTTTGACTTTGTGTATTTAATTGTATACTTTATGACTTCGTGTATTTGAGGGTATACTCCACGACTTTGTATGTTCAAGTGTATACTACATGACTTATGTGTACTCCACGACTTATGTATGTTCAAATGCACACTTCATGACTTGTATTCATGTGTATACTTCATACTCACGTATTATGTGCATATACTTTGTGTGTTACATGTATACTTCATGCCTTATGTATTACGTGTGTATACTGTGTGAAATACATGCATGCTTCGTTGTGTATCAAGTGTATGCTATGTGTTTCTTGTATTACGTACATGTACTTGTGTATTACATACTATGTTCATGCTCGAATACTTTGTGGTGCTTTGTGTATCAAGTGTATGCTATATGTTTCTTGTATTACGTGAGTATATTACATACTATGTTCATGCTCATATATTTTGTGGTACTTTGTGTATCAAGTGTATGCTATATGTTTCTTGTATTACGTGTGTATTACATATTGTTCATGCTTCGTATATTTTGTGTATTATGTGCTTATTGTATTACATGTATTTATGCATATACTTTGTATGCTTCATGCTTCATTTTATGAGCACTTATGCATATTTCATGTAATACGTATATGCTTCATACTCGGTGTATTACACAAATTTATGTGTATATTTTGTATTTTACATATGTTTCATGTCTTACATGTATACTTTGTGTATCACATATGCTTCATCTATTACGTATGTCGATATGTGTAAATGTCAAGTCAATTTGTCAAAATGCTTCTTGAAGCACTAACAAATTAACCTATGAAGAGTTGTAACTAGTGAAATGAACAAGTATGATTCCCTCAAAACTTGAGGTATAAAAAGGAGTAGGCATTTCATTCTAGAATGACATCCAAAACATCATTGATGAATTCAATTGAGAATAGAACCCTAAGTAATTTTATAGATAAATAAAATTAGGTTCTTAAGAATAATAATGATGCGAGAAAGGATGAAACTCCAAATACGAAAAATGTGACCTCTTGAATGTAGGAATTCTTTAACAATAAAATATAAAGGGAGAATCATGTCCTTGTGAAGAAACCATCAATAGGAAATAAATCTAAAGGTAAAGTATTATTCTCAAAAACGATAGCCAAGAAGAGTAGTGACTCCTTTAAGAGACAAATATTAAGGATAAATCAATTCATTCATCACTCATCTATTCATTAGGAAATCACACAATCAAAATGTCAAAAGTTTCCTAAAGTATCATCTTGACCCAAGATGGTAGATTTATCAAAAGCTAGAAACAACATTTTGAGAGAATGTAATAAAGACAACTCAATCTTTTAGGAACCTCATTAAGAAAAAAAATTGTTCTACTCCTTTGAAACAAGATCAAATGTACAACCATATGATCTATCACATACTCATAGAGACAATGTCAATACATGGGTCAAACTTGTAACCTACAAAACTAATCTAGTCAACTTATTTAATGAACCAAATTCACTTCTATATTAGCTTATTTCTTTCAGGAGTCTTTTTACAAGTTCTTTTCTAGATAAAAGTAACTCCACATTTAAAAAGATCAAAGACATCAGTATTTACATTAGATAAAATTGATATACATAAAGTTATACCAAATTGGTTACATAGGTCTCTTTTAATCACATTATGGGCCCATAACCCACAAATCCCAGGATCAATTTTACCTCTTAAACTTGGGCAAAATTAAGATTGTTGAACTAGATGGAATTAAATAATACTTTATCTTTACAGGAGGAGTGACGAGTTCCCATTATGGAAATTAGATGTATCAATCTATAAATTCAAACTCGATGAAATGTCGTGAGTGATAACGATTGCTATAAAGTCTAAGACTTTGGTACATCCAATAATTTATACTTGAGGATTATCTATGGAATATATATACTCAAAAGGTTATAACATGTGGATATATGTTGAAAAATGTGGAACTAAATGTTGCAAATACCTATAAAGATATTTTCTATTACACCCTCAATCTTGTCTCAAAGCCTATTTGAATGATTAGGTGAAATAAAATATGCTTACTCTAAGTTGATGATATATGAAAAGGGTACAAACCATAGTAAAGGATCTTTTTATTTAGTCCTGACGAAAGATGCAATAATTATTATAGATTTCAACAAGGGGTAATGAAGGTTTTGTATCATTGCCTAGGATCCTTGTGGTGATGAGATGAGAGAAAACTTGTCCAACTCTTGGTTCTGTTGTTGAGAGATATTGGGAGATACAAGTATATGAACCAAAAGAATGTTAGACAATACATTCTTCCTACTACTTTAGAGAAGGCTATCAACCTTATGATCTTAAATGGCTATGTTGGCTGATGAATGGAGACAAATGTAGTAACAACTAGTTTTCAATGAGGATTGATTTGGAATGCTGATTATTTTAGAGCATCCTAGTTGTGATTGCTTGAGGACAAGCAATCTTGGGCGGGGTGGACTGTAATGTCCCGTACCATGCAAGGAAATTTATTAAAATAAAAACTAATTATGATACAATCAACTTTCATCATTTTAAAGAAGTCAATATATTTGTTATATGATAGATGACCTTCTTGTATAAGAAAAAGAATCTATTACAAAGATGACTGATCCTTATCAACTAAGCATTCCACAGATACATGACTTATTTGGATGAAGAAATAATGAGATATTATTTAAAGATAAGACATACAATTTATGAAGAATGAAGTAGAGTGCTCTAAACATGACGTATAAGAAGTACGTATCAATGCAAGTTCAAAAGAAGACAAAAAGAGGTGATTAGAGAACAATATTATATCATTTAATGATAATACAACGATTAATAGTGGAAGGCAGTGATTCCATAAAGGCAATGATTAGAATGACAAGGTGCGTCTCTCCTATGTGAGGTCTTTTCTCTTGACAAGGAAGGGAATGAGATATATAGATCAATTCTTAACAAGGCACAACATGGATATAACATAGAACATACACAACAGTTCTCATATAAGTAGAAAGCATCATTGCTAGAGCATTCAACTTAGAACTTGAAAGCCATTGTGATATTTGTATAATACAGTTTCAGATCTATAGGTTAGACATACATTCTAGTAACCATACTTATTATGCAATGAAAGAAACATTGTGAACATGTCAGCTTGAATCTATATAAGTAATTTATTGTTGTTTTCAATCCTCCATCATATGATTGAATGACAGATAGACTGAGGCTATGCATTCCTGCCATAGCCCCCTAAGGCCAGCTTGGAGGCAATCTGGTCTACACCCCTTCCATACCCCCCGTAAGGGCCAGTATTGAGGCCATGTATGACAGCTTGACCCTGCCAAGCCCTCATAGGACTAGTATGGAGGAACTGAACATGAGAACTGCCATGCCCCCTGTAAGGGCCAGCATGGAGTCATCATGTACCAAAGAATATCATGTCTTCACTACTATAATGGAGTAGAATCCATGAATTTAACTTCATAACAATAAGTAGTAAATCAATCTAATTGATTATTATTTATATATAGGGAAATCTTATCTAACACTAATAATTCAAGAGGTATGTTTGTATACCTATATTTTGTATATGTGTTTCTTATGTTATGATTGTAGATTTAGGGCATAAGAATGATGCAAATTAGAAGGTAATAAAAATGGTAATTCTAAAACCCTAACCCTAAACTTTGGGTATTTGAATTTTAGGGTAAATTTAGTATTGTTCCTGGAAGGGGACGTTACAAAAGATGCCCACATAGTGGTATATTATGGAAGGCCTATTTTTAGGCATATTATGAGAGATTTTATGACATCTGTAAGGGTAAAAAATAGGGGATTTCATTTTAGATGTGAGCGCTTATTTTTAGACTAGAATCTTGGCTGAGAAGCTTCGCACATGTTTTTATAAAACTATAGATGGTTTCTTATATAGCCAAAAGTCTATAAATTGGAGGCTTGAGGAATAGTTTGTGTGTGTCTAGTTTGCAGGTATTGTTATGCTACCAGAATGTTGTCGAAATTCTTCCAGAGTTGTTTACTGGTGATACTCCTGTAATAAACTTGCTCTACAAGTGTATTTAATCTTGTTGTTGGATTTGGAATACATTGAGAAGGATTTTGGAGTGTGGGGTTTTTCAGCCGAAAGGGTTTTCCCCACGTATATTTGGTGTTTTTGTGGTTCATTGTTTATTTCATGTTTTGAATGTGCTTCTGATAAATTTCTATAACTATTAGATCAACTTTTAAAAGTTTTGCATAATGTTTCTCCTCAAGATTGGTGTAGGAAGTTGTTTTCGCTACTTTAACTTCCTTACAAGTGGTATCAAAGCCTAATCACCTTTGGTTTCAGTTGTGGGTTGTTGGATTTTTTGTGCTAATCAAGGTTTGAGTGGGAGCTTGTGTAGAGGATACTTTGTGATCTTGTTGTAGATATTTTTTTCAGATGGTGAGCATATTTGGGAGAATTGAGGTAGAGAAATTTTCTGGCACGAACTTTGAAATGTGGAAGCTGAAGATGGAAGATTTGTTGATTTTTCAAGATCTATGGGATGCAGTAGATGAAAATGTCCATAGGCATGTGGATCCAGATTTGGCTGCAAAATATGATATAATGGATAGAAAAGCTAAAGGTCTCATAAGACCATGTCTTGCAGACTTAATTCTGATAAATGTCCACGAAGAACCCACTTCGAAGAAACTTTGGAAGAAGTTGGGTGAGATATATCAAGCTAGATCTCTAGTAAATAGGATTAAATCTTGATGAAGAAGTTGTATTCCTTGAGAATGGAAGAAGGTGGATGGATTTCTGAGCATCTGGAAACTTTCAATATGTTGGTGACTTAATTGACCTCAGTTGGGGAGAAAATGGACGAAGAAGAGAGGTGCCAAATTTTGTTATCTTCGCTGCCAGATTCATGGGACAACCTAGTCATGGCTATTGGGAGCACTGCAATCATCTTGACGATGGAGGATGTTGTTGGTTCTCTACTCTTTGAAGAGATGAGAAGGAAGGTCTCTCTGAATGCCAAAGAGGCTTTGAGTGTTCGAGGAAGACAAAAAGAACAAGGCAAAGATGAGAAGCAGCGTGACCGTTCCAAGTCCAAGAATAAGGGGAGATCAAAATCTCCTAGTAAGTCCAAGGCAATATACTGGAACTGTGGCAAACCTAGACACTTTTGAAAGGAATGTAAAGAAGAGAAGAAAAAGAAGAAGAAGAAGCAAGATTCTGATTCTGAGTCCGAGAAAGAAGATGGAGATGCCTTTATTGCAGCCTTGGCCGCTCGTGCAGGTGATAATGGATGGTTGATAGACTTAGGTGCATCTTTCCACATGACTCCTAACAGAAATTGGTTTAGTAAGTATGAAAACTATGATGGTGGTAAGGTGTATTTGGGTGATAATTATTTTCTTGACATTGTTGGCCATGGTAGTATTCATGTGAAATTTTTTGATGGTAGAGTTAGATGATTTGATGGTGTCTTGCATATCCCAGGACTAGCAAGAAATTTATTATCTGTTAGCAAGCTAATAGATGCAGGTGTGCATGTACAATTTTCTGAAGCAAGTGTGAAAATGGTGAGAGGTGCTATGGTGATAGCAAGAAGAAGCAGATTGGGTACATTGTACCAGCTTAATGCATGCACGGTTGAGTGCAATAGCACTTCTGATAAAATTAAGCCAGAAACTACTTCGTTGAAAAAAGAGATGGTTTCTTCTTCTGTGGATGGTCATGGCTTTTGGGTACCTAAGGGTGCTCTATCTACCGAATCAAAGTTGCCTGTAGAGAAGACCATGTTATGGCACCAGAGACTTGGCCACATTGGAGAGAAGGGTTTGAAATCCTTGAAAAATAAGAACCTTGTTGAAGGGTTGAATGATTGCAATCTAGAGTTTGATTTCTGTGAACATTGTATCTATGGAAAACAGAATCGCGCTCAATTATACTCATTTTCTCATAAGTCTTCATGTATACTGGGTCTAATCCATTCGGATATATTTGGTCACGTTGATGTTGCTTCTATTGGTAAATCAGTTTATTATGTTACTTTCATTGATGATTTTAGTAGGAGAACATGGGTATATTTTTTAAAGAGTAAATCTAAAGTTTTCAATCATTTTAAGGAGTTCAAGACTATGGTAGAAACTTAGACTAGAAAGAAAATTAAATGTTTGAGGACCGACAATGGCGGTGAGTACTGTTCTACAGATTTTGACAGATTCTGTATAGATTGTGGGATTAAAAGACAAAAGACAACTCTGTATTCTCCTCAGCAGAATAGAATTGCTGAAAGAATGAACAAAAAGTTGATGGAGGAGGCTAGGAGCATGTTGAGTGGAGCTGGTCTAGAACAAAAGTTTTGGGCTGAAGCTGTTGCCACTGCTTGTTATTTGATCAATAGATCTCCTACAACAATGCTTGTTGATAAAACACCAATGGAGGCGTGGTCGAGGAAAAAGCCTTCACTTACACATCTAAGAGTTTTTGGTTGTGAGACATATGCACATTTGCCTAAGGAGAAGAGAACAAAGTTAGATTCTAAGGCTATCAAATGTATCTTCATTGGCTACAGCTATGGTGTGAAAGAATACAAGCTTTGGGACCCTATTGCACATAAGGTAATTTATTCCAGAAGTGTTATTTTTAGAGAAACTAAATCTTCTCCTGTTACTTTTAAGCCAAAACAACATAAATAAATTGAACAAAAAAAGGATGTGATTCAACTTCCTTCTATGCCTGAGAAAGTTGAATCGAGGCCCCAAGATAGACAAGAAGTTGAGGAGAGCTTATCAAGCTCTAAATATTTAGAAGAGGGAGAAGAGGAGGAAGAAGTGGAAGAACCTTCACCTCAGCTTGTTCGAAGGTCTACAAGGCATAGGCAACCATCTGAAAGGTATGAGTATTCACCTGATGATTGGAAGTGTATATTTTATTTCAGTACTAACATTGATGAACTGAGATTTGTGCAAGAGGCTTTGGGTATGAATGATGTAGAGTCCTAGAAATTTGCCAGGGATGAAGAGATGGCAGCCCTTGAAAGAAATGATACATGGGACCTTGTACCTTTTCCTGAAGGATGGAAACCTGTTGGATGTAAATTGGTGTTTAATAAAAAGATTAGTTTAGATGGAAATGTTGAAAAGTATAAGGCACAATTGGTTGAAGGGATACTCTCAGGTTGAGGGTATCGATTACAGCGAGATCTTTTCTCCTGTTGCTAAAATGACATCCATTTGGTTTTTATTATCTATTGCAGCAACTTATGACCTAGAGGTTGAACAAATGGATGTATAAACTGCTTTCCTTCATGGTGATTTAGAGGAAGAAATTTATGACATAGCCAGAGCACTACGTGCTGAAAGGTAAAAGAAAGTTGGTTTGTAAGTTAAAGAAATCTCTGTATGGCCTTAAACAAAGTCCTAGGATGTGGTACCGGAAGTTCGATACTTATGTGTTGAGTTTGGGATTTGTGCGGTCTAAATCTAATCACTGTGTATATTTTAAATCTGATGGTGATTGTTTCCTAATAATTGCTTTATATGTTGATGACATGTTGTTTATTGGGAAAGGCAAAGGTTTCATTGCAGAATTGAAATCTCAGCTCTCTACGAAATTTGAAATGAAAGATTTTAGTGCAGCAAAACACATACTTGGGATCGAGATCAAAAGAGATTGTGAGAACAGAAAGCTGTGGCTTGGCTAGAGTAAGTATGTTTGTTTAGTTTTGCAAAGGTTTAACATACAGGATTGTAAACCACTTTGTGTTCCTGTTAGATTGGGAACGAATCTTTCTATTTCATAGTGTCCTAAATCCCCATCAGAGATGGAAGACATGAATAGAGTGCCTTACCAAAGTGTAGTTGGAAGCTTAATGTATGCTATGGTCTGTACAAGACCAGACATTACCCACGCAGTGGGAGTTCTTTCTCGTTATATGTCTAATCCTTGAAGAGTGCATTGGGATGCAGTTAAGAGGGTCTTCAGATATTTGTGGGGTACAACAGAGTACTCTATTTGTTTTCATGGTACAGGAGATCAACATTCCTTGAGTATTCATGGTTTTATGGATTCAAACTAGGCTGGTGATGTTGATAGCAGAAGGTGCACCAATGCATATGTTTTTACTCATAATGGTGGTGCAATTAGTTGGATGAGCAAGTGGCAGGCTGTGGTTTCTTTGTCCACTACTGAGGTAGAGTACATGGTAGCTACTCATGCTTGTAAAGAAGCCATTTGGCTGAAGCATTTGTGTTTAGATATTGGATTAAAATAGGGTGCAATTACGGTTTATTGTGATAGTCAGAGTGCAATCTGCCTTGCGAAGAACCTGACTTTTCATACCAGGACAAAACACATTGATATTCAGTATCACTTCGTGAGAGATATGGTCGAGTATGGTAGGGTGAATCTGGAAAAGGTAGACACTATGGTGAATGTTGTAGATGCATTAACTAAGCCTGTGAGCACAAAAAAATTCAGGTGGTGTTATGAGTCTATGGGCCTTTTGGCCCCTAGCAGTTGATCCATGATGGTGTTATTCCTCTGGCTCTTGCAAGGTATTTGACAAGTGGGAGAATGTTGGGAAATAAGGTGTCTCAACCTTGCATATTTCCTGTAATAGTAATTTTTATTTAATATTTTCCTATAGCTATTACACATTGTCGATGCTTTGAAATTTGTCTTATTAGGTGTCAAAATATGCCCACATAGTGGTATATTATGGAAGGCCTATTTTTAAGCATATTATGATAGATTCTATGACATCTATAAGGGTTAAAAATAGGGGATTTTATTTTGGACGTGAGAGCTTATTTTTAGACTAGAATCTGGGCTAAGAAGCTTCACACATGGTTTTGTAAAATCATAGATGGTTTCTTGTATAACCAGAAGTCTATAAATTGGAGGCTTGAGGAGTAGTTTGTGTGTGTTGAGTTTGCAGGTATTGTTATGCTACCGAAATGCTGCCAAAATTCTTCCAGAGTTGTTTACTGGTGATACTCCTGTAATAAACTTGCTCTGCAAGTGTATGTAATCTTTTTGTTGGATTTGGAATCCATTGAGCAAGCTTTTGGAGTGTGGGGTTTTTCACCCAAAAGGGTTTTCCCCACGTATATCTAGTTTTTTGTGGTTCATTATTTATTTCATGTTTTGAATGTGCTTCTGAAAAATTTCTATAACTGTTAGATTAGTTTTTAAAAGCTTTGCAGAATGTTTCTCCTCAAGAATGGCGTAGGCAGTTGTTTCCGCTACTTTAACTTCCTTACAATTTGTCCTCTAAAGAGTCATTATGGAGTAATGTTCTCTTTGAATTTACTATTAAAAGTAATGGTCTTTGTAAGTTTTACTAAATCATGTGTATGTGTCATTTATTGAATTATACTAACCTGCATGCTGACAATAGCTCGTAAAGTATAGCGGGGAGACATGAGAATGAATGTAACTAAACTCATGGCTAATTAAGTTGAATTTTCTATAGAAAATTTAAATGCATGAATAAAACTGAGGTGAGTGATAATATTCAAATCATGTTATGAATGTATACATTGCCGATCATTTGATTAGTGTATCTAATCTGAGATAACTGCTTAAGTTGGCATATTTTCTCATGTATTAATCTCTGTCGATTCACAGGTTGGTAGGATTCTGACTCTAATATCACTTGTAATGTTCCTTTTGGGGATATTCTTGATTTCTTTACCTACAAACAATATTAATCACTAAAAAATGATATTACTAATATTAAAGATTAAGAAATTATGATAATATTTAGATCAATGCATCATAGCATCATTAATATTCAGATCAATACATCATAGCACAACCCTCACAACCAATCACATCGTGAATTCCTTGGAAATACTTGCAAATGGCAATATCAAGGTTGGTCGTCCTTAACTTGTCGAGAGCATGGAAGGTGGGTCGTCCTTCCAACCCTTAATCCACCTTTGAGGCTTTCTCAACTCCTTGATCAAGCCTAAGAGCATGGAAGGTTGGTCGTCCTTCCAACTCCTATCGGCCCAAGATAATGAAAGGTTGTCCATCCTTCCAACTCATGTCCAAACTTGATAAGAGCATGAAAGGGGGGTCATCCTTCCAACTCTCGTGAACTTGGATGGGATTTCATCCTTCCTATTTGCAAGACACTTCCTCAAATTCAAAATTGATTACTTGATGAATTTGTTAGATTATTGTTGCATGCTTTTGTTGATTGATATTTCTTGATGGATTGACAAGTTAATGCTTGAATCAGGTTTTAATGACTTATGCTTGAATAAATGATTGCCTCTTCAAGTTGTAATATTTACTTATAATCAGTCATAATATTTCATTTTCATTCATAGATGCCCTCCTCTCCTTGAAATGGTCCTTCCCTTTTATATCTTAGTGTGAAGGAGTCACAACCTTTCATGATGTTTGCCCTTTCAAAGAGTCACATCTCTTCATCCTTGATCATTGGCTTGAAACCTTTAAAATAATTAATTGTCTTTAGGAATTGCTGCCCATGATAAACTTAATTTAATTTCATTAAATAATTTTATTGTATTTATGAATTTCTACAAAAGGCCGTGATCTAATAAATACTATGTTTCTAAGTGTTGTGATCTTGGTAGGGGTATGACAGGGTATAAGTGCTGTGATCTTGGTGGGGTTATGACATACTTTAGATATATTTTTTAAATATAGATATTCTAGTAGCATCTGGAGTGGCAAGCCTAATTCTAACTATATTATATAATTATAAGAATTATTATAATTATATGATATAATATTATACTATAGATTAGATATATTATTATAATATATTATATAATATAATATTATATAATAATTATATATAATATAATATTATCTAATATTAAAATAAATTAAAATACAATTAAATGATTCATATCTAAATATTAAACAAATTTAATTTAGATTTAATTAAATAATAGGAAAACTTAAACTTAAAAAAATAGCGAAAAAAAAAGCTGTGTAATGCATTTTACTCCATCATTGTTCTTGAAGCGCAAATGAAACTGACCATCTACCTTTAGTCCATTTCTTTTAATCCCGTTTGAAGCTCTTCTCCACCCTCTGTGACTGTAGAACGCCTCTGGGCATAATAATATATTTAAGTTACATAAATTATTTTTATTTTTAATATCAAATACAACAAGTGCAATCAATTTCTATTTGTTTTCAATTTTAAATATTATATAGCATTTAATTAAGTCAAAATAAATTTTCAAGCGAATATTAAAAGATGTGAATATACATTTAATTTTATCAATAGTTATTGTTATTCACATTCTCTAATTATAATTTTAATAAGGTGTAAACGATATCTAACAAGAGTTACACAAATAACTATTACTTTAATATTTATAGAAAAAATACAAAGAATTGGTCTGTGCACATATTTTTATATACTAGCATACGTGTCTTTTGAAAAATTTATGTAAAAGAGGCCTATTTTTATTGGATTTCTAATTAAATTATAATAGACAATTTTGATTAAAGTAGAATAGAATGATATTTTTAACCATCTTTTACATAGATTTTCAAAAGATAGGCATGCTAGTTTTATTTTAGAACTATTTAAAAATTATTTTTGTTTATTTAGATTGTTCTTTATTTATTTACTTTATTTTTATTTGAAGAGATATTTTTCCTAACTTAAAAAAATATTAAAATTATTATGTAAATTGATAAATAAAATAGTAAATAGTTATGTAATTTACTAAATAAGTAATATTTTTAAATTGATTATTTATTTAAATTTTCTTAAGAACTATTTTATTTTAGACATTATTTATTTTATATTTTATTGACGAGCTATTTTATTTTTCAATAGAAATACAATAAATCATATAAAATATTCTCAAGATAAAATTAAAAAAAATTACTTTAATTTTTACTTCATGAATTTTTTTTTCTTTATGAATATCATTTCTAGATAATATCTATTTATTACGCTGAGAGGTGTTATACAGTGGCATGTGACCATGTTCACAAAAGCTAAAAAGCGCTGACATTAAAATAACTCAACAATATATAAAAGTACTATTTTATTTAAAGAAAATAAAACAATTTACCATTTAAATAACTTCTACACTTGTCCAATATACTTTGCTCCTTTTTATTTGATTTGATATTTTATGCCACTATATTTTTAACACTATATTTTTAATATTATAGTGAAGATAAAAAACTATTTACAATGTACAAAAAAACAAATTTATAGTGTAATAAAATCTATGAATAAAATATTTTTTAACCACAATTAATTTTTGTTAGTGTATATATATTTAATATATATTATAAACATAGGTTTAATCCTACTTAGGTGAGTCATTGTACAATCTTGACAAATGTCAAGGTTGTTAGGCGGTTAATTGAGGAGTCATCAAGGTTGTTAGGAGGTTAGTTAAAGAACTTGGCAAGGTTGATTTTGTGGAGGAGGAACACGCCATTGCTTGCTGACCTGTGGGGAAGGTGTGAGCTCTACATAGAAGCTCCCACCCAACAAGGAAGCTCATTTTTTGAAAGGGAAAGTGGCAAGCATGGGACGGACGATTGTAGGGAGACGCAGCAAAGGCCACAAAGAGCCCTTGTTACTTGGCCAAGGTCATCCTTGGTAGCGGTGGCATGATGGCCTCATCAAGGTACGCAGGCCCCTCCATCCTACGTAGCGGCCTCCACAATAGTGTCCTCAGATGCCCCACTCTTAGACGCCTCACTCAGCCTTCGGTGCCTCCATTACGGCCTCATCAGGACACCTGTAGTCGCCCAAAATGGGCCCTCATTTCGATGTAGGAGCTCTGTTTAGCACACAGAGGAGAGATTCTTCTGTATTTGTATCTAGTAGGCCCAACACATAAGCATGGCGGTCACCGCTATCCCCTACCACAATTTCCCTTTCCCTGCAATTTCTTCTTTTTGGCATTTCTGCCCTAATATGCCCCTCAATTTGGGTGCCCATTTTGCCCTAACTGGGGCCTTGTATTTTTGGGTTACCATTTTGTTTTTTAATTTTTTGCAAGCATTTAAAATTATGCTTTTATAGTGCTAAAAATAGGCATATTTAGTCTATAGGCACTAGGCAATATAAAATACAAAATAGGGGGTAATTTACATTAAGAGAAAAATTGTTTTGGAGAAGTTTAAGGGTTCTTTGAACTTTGTACAGTGTATTTTTTGGTTCCAAAATTGGATTAGTCCATGTATATGTGCACTAAATTATAAAGTGCTGCAAAGAAGGGGGGAACAAAGTAAGGGGGGTATCATCGAGTTAGTTTCTCTATTTTCTCTTTCCGTACTTCTAAGTTTGAAATTACAACTCATCTATATAGTTTTATATGTGTGATCAATTTCAACAAGAATATTTGTTCACATTGTGACCTTGAAAACACTTAAGGGAAGGTCATCGAACAAAAGAAGTCACCTCATAAGTATAATTCTAATTACTATAGAGGATTATGTCACCTAAATTAACTTAATGAGGTTGCAACTAAAAGAAGGTGGATCGAATGATCCTTCAAACATTTTTTGAGAGCCTATGGTAAATGATCCATAATCTTGTAATAGATTCTCATTGGTTCATATCTCACAATCGAGTGCCTATGGTAAATGAACTTGAATCTTGCATCAGATCACATCTCAAATTTTTGTTAATGTTCTTGAATACTCATGATACTAGCATCTATAAAGTCATCAGTTGTAGTTCAACATTGACATCGATACACAAACAACTTCTAGATTCATGCATCTTTTTTTAACTCAATAGCAAAAATGTTTGTAATTGCACTAATATAAAGTGCCACAAAACTGAATGTGTGTTCCACATGGAGGGAAATTGGGAAATTTTGTACTTACACTAAATTATAAAGTGTAATGGGGGATTTACCAATCACAACAATGGATCCTCGTGATTCTCACCTCATTCGTATGTACCTTGATGCACATCCTTTTTCAGGGTCTTGCACTTTTTTTGGACCTACATCTTGGTCTACTTTCCTTGCACATTTCAGTTGGTCTGCTTATTTCTCTTAGCATTAAGGGGGGACTATGATGTGTTACATGATGCTTCTTTCAATGAAGCAGTGGAGGAATCTTCTATTCTAATCTCTCACATGGGGGATTATTCTAGTGGATTATAGTTTGATATTCTAGTACTCCTAATCATAGTACTATTTGTATTTTTGACTTCATAGAGTTTGATTGACTTTGTGTACATCATTGAGTAGTATTTGAATGTTCACTCATGCAACATCTTGTATCTCTTATCTCGATCTATGTTTCTTGAAGGTTTGTTGATTCCAGCAGACACCAGTCCATCATCGGCAGAGTTTACAACTTTTACATGCTTCAGGAGTTCTTCATCATGATGCTTGGATCATCAAGGGGCATCTTTTCAGAAGGTCTTAAATCCTTTTCTTTTCTCTCTTTTGGAGGGTAGTTTTTTCCCATTGGGTTTTCTATCTTTCTCCATTTCTGAGAGATTGCATTGTACTTGGGTACCTCATCAAGCTTAGTTGCTAGGACCCAATTCCATATTTGCATTGTATATGGGCACCTCACCAGGCTTTGTCGCCAAGACCCATTTCTTGCATGCCCACCTAAGCTATGCTTAAGGGGGGGTGTTAGTATATATATTTAATATATATTATACACATAGGTTTAATCCTACTTAGGTGAGTCATTGTATAATCTTGACAAATGTCAAGGTTGTTAGGAGGTTAGTTGAGGAGTCATCAAGTCTCCCACTAAACTAGCCACTCACGCTAGTTTGTAGGGAGTCAACTTGATGACCAGTCTTAGTTGTTGAGTCTTTCTCTCAACTACTAACTAACTTTGGTCTCCTATATGTACTCATCTTCTGCATTGTTTATGTATTGCAATTTACAATTGCTTTCACTCCAATTTGTAATTAGTTTATGTTTAGTGGATTCATGGTTTCTAATAATTTTTATAAATCAACACTAAATAAAAACCTAGAAATTAGATTTCATTCTGCAGAAAAATAAAATAAAATTGAAACCTTTATATGAAAATGTATAAAATATAATGAAGTTACCTTCAAATAACTCCCGTGTTTCCCCAGTATTCTTTGCTCTACCTTATTTCAATATAATGTAGTTACCTTCAAATAACTCCTGCGCTTCTCTAGTATTGTTTTGCTCTACTTTATTTTAATATAATGCAGTTACCTTCAAATAATTGAGCAATAATAATGTGTTTATTTGATTTTGGTGTGAAATCAATTTTGATCTTATTATTTATTGATTAATGTGATGTGATAATATAGTAGAATCTACGATTTATTTGTGAAAATATGATATCAATAACCGAAGACAAATCTCTACTAGAGACTAATTTGATATAAATAGGGTCAATATCATGTAACTTGGTGTAGGACAGGTTGATGATGTATGACCTAGTCTATGTTGTGCAATGTAATTCTATGCAATGCAAAATTTGAGGATTGATGTGCCCATATCATCTATACTTATAGTGAAGACATGGATTGTGATAAAAAGTATAATGAAACTTGATGTAAGATGGAGAGAAGACCATTCACCTAGCTCAATAGTAGTCAAGCCCTTACAAGTTGTGTAAATCTAGAAAAAATCTCAAGACAAAATAAAATTCTAATGTGATTAAAACTAAGTCTTAAAGATCTTCCAATGAATTTTGAATGTTCCCTTTGTGTGTATTCTGTATGCTAAATTCCTTAGGAGATGTCATTAAATACTTATTCCTAGTCTCTCAACTCAATTGTTTTAGGGCATGGTCTAACAAGATAATGATTATATTCAAGAAATGTTGATGCCAAGAAAGAAATTTGGAAATAGAAAGATGTGGACTAAGTTGCACCATTTGGCTCAACCCATGGGCTACATTGTGTGATGTGGCCTCATCTCAAGTGAGAAAATGATGGGAATAGTGATTGGTCTAGACCATGAGGATATATAATGGCAATTGTCTAGTGGGTTTAGAGGTGAGTGTGATTTGTGCACCAAATGTGTCAAATTAGTTGCTATGACCATGTACTAAGGACATAAGCACAAATTGGCATAGATCATGGCTATAAAAGTGTAAAATGTGCACTTTTATCCTTTATATTTTGTCCCCACTTTAGTGTGTATGCAAATCTACATGAGAAAGCATGCCAAAGTAAAAATGAAAGAAACAAGTAGTTATAGTATGAATACAGTTTTTTTTTATATATTCTAGAATCTAAACATTCTAGATCACACATGTGCCACCTTTGTTCCTAATATGCAATATGATTCCATTGGGCCTACCACATGGGAATATGCAAATGGATTGGGCAAGCTTGGCATGGCTGGCTTAAACAACACACTCTAAGCTTTGACTACTTAGGTGGACCATGTGGGCCCGCTTAATCTATTCTTTCTCCAATATAGTTTCTATTCCCCAATTCCGTCACTATTAGCAATCAATAGTCACATTCCTTTGCTTGGTGACATAAAGTGTTTGATCATATAAACTAACAAATGAAATAGCCTCTCATGGAATGTGTTTAGTGTAGCATATAGAGGACATGGGTGTCCTCATGAGGCACTCACATTGTTCCACCATATGCAACAAATAGGTCTCTAACTCGTTCGGTTTACATATGCTAGAGTATGATTGTAGGATATGCACAAAATGGATTTGTTGAAAAGCCTTTAGAAAATTTCAATCAAATGTAATTGGTAGGTGTAAAACCTGACTTTGCAACCTTTCCCAACATCCTCCCTGCTTGTGCCAAAATGGGAACTTTGGAACAGGGCATGGGAATCCATCATTTGAAGCATAACGAAAGGGAGATTTTTGTCAGATATTATAGTTGGAAATGCTCTAGTAGACATGTGTGGAAAATGTGGTTCAACATAGACAAGGAACATGAACTATTTGACACAATGCCTCAAAGAAATGTGGCCTTGCATGGAATGCAATAATTCCAAGATATTCACAAAATAGATTTTGCAAGGATATTCTCAAAATCATTGAATTAATGAAAGACATTATAAACTTTGCTTGTGTTCTATGTGCATGCAGCCATGCAGGTTTAGTTTATATGAGGGATGCACATACTTAAATCACATGAGTAACCCTTATTTCATTACACCTACAATTGATCATTATGTGTGCATGGTTGACCATCTTGCCTGTGCTACCCTTAAGATGCCAGTTAAAATCATGGTGGTTGTGTGAATGTGTTTTCTTGGTGTTGCAAATCACATGTGAATATAGGATTAGGAGTATTTATGTCGATGTTGCTTTTTAATTTGGATCCTAAAAATATTGACTTATGTTTTACTCTCAAACATCCATGAAGAAGTGAGTAGGTGGTGTGAGTTTCAAATGGTAAGGATATTGATGAAAGATAAAGTAATTAAAAAGATCCTTGGATGTAGTTGGATTGAAGGCCATAAAATGGTACATGCTTTTTGTGTAGGAAACAGATCACATCCACAGACATATGAGATCAATGCAAAGTTGGAGAAATTGGCTTGGCAGATGAAGGCAACAAATTATTTTCCATATTCAAGACATTTAAATAGTGATGTGGAAAAGGAAGAAAAATAATTATTTCTCTAACACCTTAGTGGAAAGTTGGCAATTTCTTTTAGTTTGTTAGACACACCCCCTAGAACAACTTTTAGATTTGTTAAGAACCTTCAAGTATGTGTTGATTGTCACAATGTAACGAAGTTTATCTCCAAGATTGTTGCAAGAGAAATTGTCATGAGAGATGTGAATTGTTTTCATTATTTAAGCTAGGAGAATAATCTTTTGGAGATTATTGGTGACACTAAATGAGGTGGTCTAAAAAATAGGCTCACACTATAATAATGTGTACCATGTCAGACCTGCACTAATAATGAAGGAACAAGGTTGTATTTTTAGTTACTAGAAAAAAAATGGTTTTGTTTTTGTTGAGTATTTGGCAATCTAGACTATGATGTTGGCTTCATAAAATTAGATGCATAGATTGCAATGGAGATCACTACATATATACATAATTGAGGTATTTGTCAAAGACTTATTTCATGATGACATGGATGCTTAATTGAACTGTGTTCATAAATCTACATATGTATGAAATGAAAAGTTGGAGGAGGTGGTGGAGAAAGAGTTAAAAACAAAAGGTGAGGAACACTTCAATTAAAGATACTTGAGCAAAGAAATGGGAAATGAGAGATCACAATTACCCTTTCCATTTTGTATAGTTCTTTTGTTTTGATTAATTGTATTGTCTTTTGTTTATGTTAGGTTAACCATTTAATTACACATTCTAGATTCAATATGTAATTTTATATAAGTGTATGTATATTTTGTCTCATTTATGGTTAGATATTTCTAATGTTGTTTCATATCCCTTTACTTGGTGAGATAGCTAATAGATTTGTGAATTTGTAGATATTTTTTTAATTTAATTTGACTTCAATTTGTTTGGTTTTTATTAGAAAGAAACTAGTATAATTTATAATGAAGAAGTAAAAAATCAAAAGTGTGTTTATGTTGCAATTAGTGGTTATGCATGGCCTTTGAAAAACTCTCATAATAAGGTTTATAGATTGATGTTAGAGAGAAGAGAATAACATTTGTATATGTAAAAATAAAATAATGATTTATATTGCATTGTAATTGAACATTCATGGAATTACAAAATTGTGCATGATGAGATTTATAAATTAATACTAATGAGATGAGGGTTTGAATGTGGTTAGGAGAGAGCTAAATGGGACATTTCATAAGTGCTTGGAGTGACAATGGGATTTAAAACAAGAGGAACTCAAAGGGATGAGGGGAATTTTAGAGAAACACAATGGAAGACATCATAGGTTTGAAAATAATATTATAATTAAATTCCGTTTGGTGAATAATTTGTACTAGCCACATATTTAGCAAATGCTATTGAAGAATATTTATTCCATATGCCACATCTAATGTTTTTTTACAATCCTTAATCACAACTACATTAAGATTCTTGAATTCTTGTACTTGATTCAGGTCAAAATTTAATAATGGGGGATCCATTTCATAATGTCCAAAGATTTATGAGTCATGGATAACAGTTCTTGTTTAGTTTATTTAAAAGTGCAATTTTATCATAAGCAACAATGTTTGTATACAATGAAAGCAAAATAAATAGTTTTTTCTTGGAAAGAATCTAGAATGATGAACTTTAATTCTTCATCTCATGCAAATACATTTGACAACTTTATGATTATAAGAAAACATGCATTTCTAAGTTATTGTAAGTCTTTATAATAAGCGTGTTTTTAATGTTTACAACAAAGAAGGGAATTTGTTATGAAGCACCTTCTATTCTTATAAAAGCTACATCACTTTGTAACTATCACTAATAGTATCACACTTGAGGTCCCAAGGGACATCTAAAATCATAAATGAATATTTTTGTGTATGCATTATAATAGTAGGGAACAATTTGAATGGAAGAAACTCCATTGTCATTAAAAATAAAAATAATTATAAAATAATCCCATAGATTACATTACAAAAGTGGTCTTGATATGGTAGTGGTTATTTAAATCATGTGATATATGTGTCACACCAACAAATTTTATTATTAAAAAATCGACAAATTTCTTGGCTACAAGATAGGTTAGTATTTAGGCCATACAAAATATTGATGTTGCAAATATGTGTAAATATCTACCAAGCAATCACATTGTAAATTACAAAAAGTATGAGCCCCATAAACATCATCAATGCTTAATTAGAGTTGTCCTAAGAAGTTCAAAATGGGAGATTATGGTTTGCCTCTTTTTCTTGACACTTAATAGAAATATTATCTGGGGACTAGGTTGTAACATACCCCAAAAAGTGGCTAGAAAATTTTCTTTAAATACTTTACCATTATTTGCAAACATATCCCATTACTAGGAATGTAAATATAAAAAATTACTCGTAAAGTGAAATTTCATTAATCAAATAATTCCATAAGTACACAAGATAGTACAACCAAGTATATTAGATCGAGTAGTGTACTACAACCCATAATAATTGTTACATAAGTATAATTAGGCCAATGAGCCAATTCACCACATACACAAAAGTGCTCTTACTCAAAATACAATATACATATGAAATTTTTAACTTAAACTACTAGCTACTCCCTCCAAGCTTTAATTTCCAATGGGAAAGGTATTGGAACCTAGACATAAGAGGAATTCCTTCCCAATCATCAATCTAGAAATGGATTACTCCAAATGGATGGTCCATAAGCTTGAAGAACAAACAAGATCTAGTGATTGTTTTTTAGTTCATTTCACCTTTGCATTTGCATAGACATACAGTCAAATCTATAGTCCAAACAACTTATCCAAGATGATCCACTTTGACAATATTAATAACATCCCAAGGAACATACTAAAGCAACCAAGACATTATAACACATCAATTCAAGAACTTAGAAATCATATAATCATAAAGCACATAACATAAGACCTATTCACAATAAGTAACAACACTCATACAATACAATACCACCATAAGACATGCCCAATCACAATAAGAGAAACTAACACTATACACTCAAGACCATAATACCTCCAAATTAACCATAAACCCTTAACCATGAACTCAAAACCATTAGCCCTAAATGTTGAACCCTCCCTAAGTAATGAGCCTAGGATTGTCATGCCTAAACATCAAGCCCTAAATTTGAATGCAAAACTTTCAACTAAGAACCCAAAACCTTGAAACCTATACTATATACTATATACTATAAGCTCAGCTCTAACCCATAAATGTTGAACCATGTTCCTTGATTATTAAATCATTAACAATGAACCTTAATGCTGAACCATGTAAATAAAAAGCTAGATATGAACATGAAATGATGATTATTCAATATAAACCACTAAATCTTAATGTTAAGCCCTTAAAGTTGAAATTTGGACATTGAATGTGAACCCCAAACCCTAAACCATGAAATTTAAATGTTTGTAACTACATCTCAAACCCTCAAGTAATAAGGCTAGGATTGTGAAGCCTAAACATCAAAACCTTAATTTGAACACTAAACTTTCAACCAAGAACCCAAAATTCAAAACCTTGAAACATAAACTCAACCCTAACCCCTAAAGGTTGAACTTTGTGCATTGATTCTTGAATCATTAACAGTGAACCTTAATGTTGAACAATGTAAATAAACAACTAAATTTTTACATGAAATAATGAGTACTCAATATAGAGAACTAAATCTAAATGTTAAAGATTGAATGTTGAACCCTTAATTTGAAATTTGGACTTCAAGTGTGAAGCCAAAACCCTAAACCATGAACTCTAAACCTTCAACCCTAAATGTTGAACCCTCCTTAAGTAACGAAAGGACTTTGATTGTGAAGCCTAAACATCAAGCCCTAAATTTGAACACTAAACTTTCAACCAAGAACCCAAAAATATTGAACCTTCACACTTAAACTCTATACCTTAAACTCAACCCTAACCCTTAAAGGCTGAACCTTGTTCCTTAATTATTAAAATGTTAACACTTAACCTTAATGTTGAACCATCATGTAAATCAACAAATAAATTTGAACATGAAACAATGAGTAGTCAATATAGACCATTCAATATTAATGTTAAACATTGAAAGTTGAACCCTTAAAGTTAAAATTTGGACCTTGAATGTGAACCTTAAACCCTAAACCATGAACTCTAAACCCTCTACCCTAAATGTTAAACCCTCCTTAGGTAATGAGGCCCCCTAAATGTCAAGCCCTAAATTTGAAAATTAAATAATTACTAAAAAATTGAGAACCATGAAGACAATATTTTATCTCATTAAATATATAAATTTTTAATATAGCTTTTAGGGTTAAATTTTATTTCATAAAAAAAATTGGATCTCTAATTTGACTTTTTTCTTTTATTTTTTATCTTTAAGAAACCTACATGTGTGTGTATACATACATACATATACATAAATATGTATATGCATGTCTAGTTTGACTTGTTTGTCTTGAATGTAATGACTAATATATAAGTGGATATTTTTGTGTAGAAGTTAGAAATTCATCAAAGCCTTCACTAGACTTGACTCCATTTATCCCCAAACCATGAAGACAATATTGGACCATCTAATGTTAGCAAATTATGACAACCTGTAAGAGGTCTAATCAAGGCTATTATTAGTTTGTTTATATAATTGTAACTATCTTGATTGGTATAATTGTCTTTACCTGTACATAATTTTCATACCTATTGCTTATTCTGTATATATTGTACACAACTTTTAAATTAGTAAACAGATGACCTTTAGGATTGCATTTTTAGGGAATTAGTAAAGGTAAATCTATAAATTTTTAAATCATCTTTAAGAAACTATTCATTTTTAGATTAGTGGAAAAATTAAGTCATCCTAGTCACTGTTAATTGATGAAGAAAGAAAGGAAGAGAATTAATTAAACTCTCATTATTTCATGCTTGTCCTTTGCCATGGCCCTAAAGGCATCTAAACATGCCTGGGCAATCTCTCTATATTTTATGTGCCCATTGTAGAGGAGATGTTCCATGGTCTCCAACATGACTTGTTAGTTTTTTGAACCCTACACCTCCCTGCACATATTTCTCAACTTCCTTGCACTCTTTCTCTTTGTTTTTATCCTTGTGCTAGGAGTGGGGTTAATCATTATATGTATCCTACTCTTTAACTTGTATTCCTTCTCCACTATGGTCTTTGAAACACTTGTGTTGCATTTGGGGCCGATACTCTTTGTCTTTATCTCTTCATCAATATTTGCATTGTGTTACCTATAATTCAATTTTTTCTTTTGTTTTACCCCTACCATGACCAAAAACTTTTAGATTTAGCATTGTGAGTGCGGAAGATGAAGAGGACAATAGTTTCACTTGTAGAAGCCATAAAGAGATAGCTGAATTTTGCCTCTTTTCTATAATGTTTTGTGACCTCTTCACATGTAAGAACATTCTATTTCTATCCATCACTCATTTGGTCATGTTAGGGATATAAGTAATCTCCTTGAAAAACTAATTGATCACAAGTAAAGGCTACTAATATTTTTCACTATAAATTGTGGATACAACCTCATATTTTGAATGTAAAATGTCTTTAGGTACTTCCTCAAGAGTAAAGATAACCGTATTTTTTATAGTCATCTACCTATATTATATTCTGCACACCTCATACTCACCATCACAATTAGCCCAAACATCCTTTGTATTTTGTAGTGTGTTGAAATTTTCTTCCTAACATTTCAAAGAGGAGGAGCTATATGTTTTTCATAGAAAATCTTAAGGTTAAATTCAGCCATTTCGTCACCTATGTCCTTAGAATGAATGGAATTCTTACATTTGTAAATGCCCAATTGAATGGGGAAACCAATTGCTTACTTATGTTGATCCTTCAAGAACAAGTGAATCTTTTAAATCTTCTTATAAAACTCCACAAGGAAAATCTAATTGCTAGGATACTTATGGACCATGTAGGGAAAATAAGCAAAGCCAAAAACCTTTATATAGTTGAAAGTAGGAAACTACATGAATCAATGTACCCACTCTAAAATTAATACCTCAAGGCTTGCTTTGAGATTTGAAAATGAAGCTGCTCATCTATCTTTCTAACATAATCCATCAAGAAAGCGTTATTTACCTTGCAATAATGTTGGAAGGATTCACTAAGCTCCAACTATGGGAAATGTCTATAAATATGAGTGGTGTTGAATAACCCTTCTCTTGACAATTCAAAAAATATCTTATGAAAGCATAAACCAAATATGATAACATTGTGAAATCCTTCCATTTGCTCAAACTTTATCAATTTCCCACAAATGCAACCACTGAATAAAATGTCCTAATCTAAATAAAATTTCCTTTTGTATATTATGCTCACAATATAGAAAATTCATGTCTTAAACATTCTTGCTTCATCTTACCCCGTCACTCAATTGAGTAGAGCAATGTTGATTGCGAGCTATTCCTTGAGTTCATTATGTTTCTTTCTTTCTTTCAACTAATGTTTATTGACATGAAAAGGTTTTTCATTATATTTATCCAAGTCAATTTCTTTAGCTTCTTCATACAATAGAAAATTGGAAATGCTTTCAATAGTCATCAAGTTTGCAAAGAACTTGACCACTTATTGACCATATCTCCCTCTTCTTAGGTTCATAATGTTTGGTGCAAGCAGCAACAAATTGTTGATTTTGCCTAAAAATTGGAAGAGGATGGCTCAATGAGACCATTGTCTCAAAGTCTTGTTGCATTCATCCAACTCCAACTCTTTGCACATTGACATATCATATCTCAGTTTCCTTGATCTTTGGATATTCAGCCACTAACTTCAATAGAGAATTCACCATTTGAAAATGTATGAAATGAGTATTTCTTTATATTGTTGAAAACCTTCACTTTCACTAAATTTTTAAGCCAAAGCCTCACTATCCCTAAACAAATTTGTAACTTAGATTCTTCTTAAAACCCTAGGGCATGGAAGTAATTCTTTTTTGTGTTTTAACTATGAAAAAGATATTGATAAAACTATCTTAAACCCTCATAACCCTCCTCTATGGGAAAATAATAATTGGTGATTGTTATATACCTTTGAGAATGAAAATCCATAATAAAAGCCTGTAGTAGGAGCTTGAAGCTCATTGTTTTACAATTGTAACCATAGACAACAATAAGCAAATCATTGATGACACCCTAGAAAGTGTCTACCAATATTTTGTTAGAAAATTTTCTTTGATACCCTTGAAACCATAGGTGTTTTGTATCTATTATATACTTTGTCACCTTATGGCATATGCAAAGATTGTTGTTTCATGCTTACAAATAGTAAAAGATTATCACAAAGAGTTTGTAAACAAAAATAAATATGCCATATGAACCCCTTCATAATCACCAAAGATTTTTGAAATACTTGCCTTGTGTGGAGGTTGAGGACTAGGAATGGGGTTTTGCACTTTGATGCTTGCAAATGAATCTCAAGGAATTTGCTACTAACAATCACTAGGATGCTGCAAAATCTTCTCCAATTGGGCTTTGCTTCAATTCCATGCTTATCAATGACCAAACATAACATAACAAGCACTTTTATAAAGATAAGAGAGTGCTTTACTTATTTTTAACTTGCCTTTTCCCTTTTCTCTCTCCTAGGCATGCCTTTAGACCTCCACAACCAATTTCTCATATGTTTTCACTTTGAAACACTTGTTCTCAAGACCTGTACGGTGTAGTTTTATAATTTAATGCACTTTTTCATGTTCAAAATTTGCAATATTCTCATGGACACTTTTTCCTTATAAATTGATGTTGATTTTTGACATTTGAATGAATAAGTGCTCTTTGGAGTTGTTTAAGTGACTTTTGTTCTAATTTGTCATCAATATAGAAAAGTTATACACTTTTTCCATTAATATCTGACAAAAATCCCCTTTCCATTATACTTTGATGGATGTCCATAACCTGTTCCAAAGCTCCCATTTTGGCACAGGTAGGGAGGATGCTGGCTTTACAAGTGCCAATTTCATTTGCTTGAAAGTTTCTAAAGCCTTGTCAACACATCCATTTTCTGCATATCCTGCAATAATGGCATTCCATGAGACCACATTTCTTTGAGGCATTTTGTCAAACAGTTCACGTACCTTATCTATGCTTCCACATTTTGCACACGTCTACCAGAGCAGTTGCAACTATAACATCTGAAAAAATTCCTCTATCCTTTATGCTTTGATGGATGTCCATACCCTGTTCCAAATCTCCCACTTGGCACAGGCTGGGAGGGTTCTGGAAAAGGTTTCTAGCTTTACACTAGCCAATTGCATTTGCTTGAAAGTTTCTAAAGCCTTTTCAACAAATCCATTTTGTGAATATCATGGATTCCATGAGAACACATTTCTTTGAGGCATTTTGTCAAATAGTTCATGTGCCTTGTCTACACTTCCACATTTTGCATAACCTGCAATCATGGCATTCCATGAGATGACATCTCT
Source organism: Cunninghamia lanceolata (assembly GCA_027924645.1). Lineage (NCBI taxonomy): Eukaryota > Viridiplantae > Streptophyta > Pinopsida > Cupressales > Cupressaceae > Cunninghamia > Cunninghamia lanceolata. Next base: position 47,082 of record BSBN01001252.1, on the reverse strand, counting down.
GTGAGGTATTCTGTCAAACAGTTCACATGCCTTGTCTATGCTTCCACATTTTGCATACATGTCTGCCAGGGCAGTTGCAACTACAACATCTAACAAAATTCCTCTATCCTTTATCCTTCCCATACGCTGTTCTAAAGCTCCCATTTTGGCACAGGCAAGGATGCTGGCAAAGGTTGCGGAGTTTGGCTTTACACCTGCCAATTGCATTTGCTTGAAAGTTTCTAAAGCCTTTTCAACAAATCCATTTTGTGCATATCCTGCGACCCTCGTGTTTCATAAATTTCTTTGAGGCATTCGGTGAACAGTTCACAGTTCAAAGTGCACCCACAAAAACAGAGCCCGTGAGATTGGACTTATTCTTTGGAGAGATAGTCAAATTAAAATAATCCTCAACCGCGGGCGGCAACAGGTGGCAGAAGAGCTTAACCAGCTGGTGCGTTGTAAATGACCGGCTGGTCGCCATCTGTACGACATGTACGATTCAGTCGAAACAGAGTCGACAACATGTACGATTGGAATGGTCGCAGTGAGCTGAGTGGTTTGCATTCTTAGTCGAGGTTTTTTGGTCGACTGTGCTGCCCATCCATACAGTCGGTGAGTTACAACTCACCGGCTGTTTACAGTGGGCGGCAGGTGGCGCAGTCATGGTTAGTTGAAACCTGCAGGTGATGTGTTGTTAAGGAAATGTTTTGGACAAATAGAACTGATGAACGGGAGTTGGAGAGGGTCCACCAGCCACGTCTAAGTCAAAGCTTTGAGTGTGCTGTTTAAGCCCAGCCTGCAGACACTTGGAGAACAGGAGTTATAAACATAGAAGGGGAATTGAAGGTCTCCATAACCATAACCATGGGCTTGTTGAGGATCATTTTGTTGTGCACCGCGTTGTTTCTATTCAGCATCTGCGCATCTGGTTAGCAGGAACAATTCCAACAAGAACTACTTCAAAGCAAAATCTAATTTCGTAACAAGCCCTATATCGCCATCGGGCTTGGAGGGTGCATGGAAGTTCTTGGAAGAGGAGCTTAACGGTTATGTTATTTTTGCTCCGCTGGGAGGAAGAATGTACGAGATATCGTCATCGGAGATTCCGTTTCCCCACAGAACAGGGTATTTGTACAACATACAATATCAAGTTATGTGGAAAGACAGCAGCGAGGATTCGGCCTACATCGATTGGATGCGAAGATTTTACAGTTACATGACTCCTCATGTATCCAAATCGCCCAGGGGTGCGTATGTCAACTATATAGATCTCGACTTGGGCAAAGTCGTTAATGGAACAGCCACCGTGGCAGACACAAGAGCCTGGGGTGACAAGTATTTCGGAGGCAATTTCAATAGACTGGTGAAGGTAAAGACCAAATTTGATCCTAACAATGTTTTCAGGAATTCCCAGAGTAGTCCTGTGAACAAGTGAAACATTTCTCTCACGTTTTCCTAAGCACTTACGTGTTCTCTGTATTTGCTTTCATTTATGTGGCTCTCTGCAAGCCATGCTAACGTGTTCTTTCTCCAAGGTTCGCTATTTTCCTGGTTACCATAGTTTTGTTACCATCCAAGCTCTCACAAATAATTGTTTTTTTAATAAATTCTCTGCAACGCAATTTTTGTTGTCTTCCGTTTTCCGACGTAAATCGGATTGGAGAAAGCTTATTTTAGTCTACAATTTACTTTTTTAAACGAGCGCGAAAAAGCTGGCACACTCATCTTCACGATTAAAAATACACGAGTAACGAACATTTCAATAGCAGCTTGCAAACGATTTTAAAAAACTCATACAGTTGTTACACAAGCATTCAAATTTGTTTACATATATCTTTATAATATATTTAAGTTAAATAAATTGTTTTTATTTTTAATATTTACAATAAAAACATCAAAAACAACAAGTACAAGCTATTTCTATTTGTTTTAGATTTTAAATATTATATAACATTTAATAAGTCAAAATACATTTGAAAGTGAATATTAAAAGATGTGAAGATACATTTAATTTTATTAATAGCCATTGTTATTCACATTCTTTAATTAGTTGTTATGGCAATTGTTTAGTGGGTTTAAAGGTGAGTGTGATTTATGCATCAAATGTGTTAAATTAATTGCTATAACCATGTACTAAGGACATAAGCACAAAGTGGCATAGATCATGGTTATAAAAGTGTAAGTTGTACACTTTTATCCTTTATATTTTGTCTCCACTTTAATATGTATGCAAATCTACATAAACATACATGCCAAATAAAAATGAAAGACAAATAATTATGGTATAGATACAGTTTTTTTTAATATATTCTATAATCTAAACATTCTAGATCACACATATACCATCTTTGTTCCTAATATGCAATAGACTTCCATTGGGCCTACCACACGGAAATATACAAATGGATTGGGCAAGCTTGGTATAGCTGTAGGGCTGGGGGCATTGTTCCTCAAAAAAGGTCGAGTAAAGCGTGCAGACGTAGTTGTTGGCATATGCTCCTGTTCAGCAGATTTCTGGCATATTATATATGGGGCAGGCGCTTTTGCATCCACTGAACACCTTGATCTCGCTGGGACACTTGGAATTAATGTCGCTCAGGCATGCAATTCTCCCATGGCATCCAGTGTTTCTTGAAGTGGGAGTTATGGAAAGAGGCAAATTGAAGCCGTCGATGCATATTCGCTACGTTGAGATAATATTCGGTCAGAGTGGCTAACCCCGAGCTGACGCTTTGGCAGTTGAGAACGCCATTTGGCAGGGAAGAGCTTAAACAGTCAGTATATTGTAAACTACTAACCGTTGAAATCCTGCAGGTTCACTGGTTTTCCATATTTCAATCAACAAACAGGAAGGTCGAAAACATTCTCCATTGTCCATTCAAATCATCAATGAAAGAAGTCAAAAAGATTGCAGGTCGAAATGACATCTGGGATGGTCCATGATTGCACTTGTGCCAGTTGTTTCCCTTCACCTGGACTTGCTGCTGCCCACACTGTGTATGGGCACTTGTTTGTGACCTCAATCGTTGTTGCCTTCACTTTCATTCCTGTGGTCAAGAATAAAATTGTACATTGTAAAAGCGTGAAATGCTCCAGTTTAATCAAACATTAAGCGTCATATTGAATGACATTAGTCTTTATGTCTAAATAGGCAATGTTAAATGTTACCGTGGAGAAAAGCAGAGTGTTGCTACGAGAGCAATCCAAACTGCTAAATTGCTCAGGCCATTGTTAACAATTGTGAGCGCTTATGCTCGTACAGTGAATGTCTATTGAGAGGAAAATTGTGAGTTCATATGCTCAGAAGATTCGTGATTTTTTAATGATGAAAAGTGCTATATGGAAGATTTGTAATTGACTTTAACGCTTGAACCATATGACTTAGATCCCTCTTTTCGAAGTCAAGATAAGAAGCAATGGCTACCGGAGATCTCGGTCGGTCCAACGCGCAATGACCTTTGAATGGAACTCTTTGACATCCTTTAAATAATAGTTTTCTTTGATTATTCTTTCCTTTCATATGGTCGACTACGTTAACCCTTTCCTATGGCCGGCTATTTAAAATCCTTTAAATAAGAGTTTTCATGATGGAGAGTTTTCACAATGGTAATTTTTAGTTTTTTTTGGTTGTTTATTAGTAATTTAGCCGATAGGCTTTTATATGTGAGCATTATAGTGCTCAGAATTGTCTCACGCCGTAAAAAAACGTCAGTAAATTTTTTGAACTCATCGATTTTTCTATCGGCGTATTCCTTGAACCTCTTATGGGTGCAAGTGCTAGTTATTGTCAATTGATTGAAATTTGAGAAGGGTCTTTTGTTGATAAGATTTATGAGTTTGTTGATAGGAATTGAGATCATTTTTGCTATCTGATATGGGAGCACAAGCCTTAGGTTGAACCTCTTTGGTTGAGAGCCATGGCTGAGGGGTATCCATTTCGCTATCCCTTATGGTGTCAGGGATCTTGCACTCAGCAATACTTGATCACTGGTAGGCTCATTCAGAACCTTTAAACTTCACTAGGAGACCAAGGGCCCTTTGACTAAAACAATTTCTTCAAATCCACCTCTTTTGCTTATGATAATATTAATTTCAATGTAAATGATGGGGAACCAATAAGATCTTGAACTTACATTTATCTCTTTATTTAATATAAATTTATTTATATGGAGATAAGAACTCTATTTAGTCTTCACAATAATAAACATATTTCATCTAGGTAATTTGTTGCATTTTGTCATCGTTGAGAAAATATGTGAACTAAGTGTAATTGTTACTTCTGAGTTAGTAGATGATGTTGAAACATAGTAGTGTTTGTACTCTATGCAATGATATGATAATTTCTAAACTTATTCATGGTTACCATATTTAGAAGAAATGCATAATAAATGAGATAAAACCATTTGAATGAATATTGGTTTTGGCATACTTTTCATAATTCTTGTCCTTAAGATTTTAGTTTTTTATAGATATGTTGTTGGGTGAACTCATGATTGTTTGATCCTATGTGCATTTCTTAAATAAACTCATTTCATTTAGCTAATTTGTTGCACATTGTCATCATTGAGAAAATATGTAAATTAACTATAATTGTTACCTTTGAATTGGTAGATGATGTTGAAACATATTAGTGTTTGTACTCTATCGAATGGTATGATAATTTTTAAACTTACTCATGATTACCATATTTAGATTAAATACATAATACGTGAGATAAATCCATTTGAATGAATATGGTTTTTCAACATAACTATCATAATTCTGTTATTTAAGATTTTATTTCATAGATATGTTATTTGGTGAATTCATGATCTTTTGATCCTATGTACATGTCTTAAATAAACACATTTTATTTAGCTAATTTGTTGCATTTTTTCATCATTAAGCAAATATGTGAATGAAGTGAAATTGTTACTTTTGAGTTAGTAGATGACGTCAAAATATATTAAGTTTGAATTCTATATAATGGTATGATAATGTTTCATAGAAAAGAGAGACTAGCACAATAGATCAAACTAGGTCAAACCCTCTTCTACAAAACATTAGAAACCGAGCTTGGCTTCTACCCAAGAAGGAGAGCCAAACTACAGGGGTTTTTCATGTTGGGATAATGTGCCATTAACCTTATAAATCCTAATATTGTATTTATTCCATTTATTATTTGTTATTTGTAATTACCCATAAGGAGATGTAATAGTTTCACTAGCAGTGGTAATTTCGGAGTTACCGACTGTAGTTATGAAGTGACACTTACTATTGGCAAATGTAAAAACTCAAAGTAAATGAGTGTAGGTGCCACCTTGAGAGAATCTACTATTTTTAGCATGTATGACACATGTCATAATGTTTGGTGGGTGCATGTAAAGAATCTATGACAGCTGCAAGTTGTCATAAGATTCTATGACATTATGACGTATATGATAGATATTAATGCGTTGTAAGTTGCTATGTTTAGCCCAAAATTCCTATCTTCGAAAGATACTCTTTTGTGGAATCTATGATAGTTATGACACATCATAAGATGCTGTAAGTGGCTAGATTTAGTCTTGGGCACCCAACCTTTGCATGGCTATTTTTGGACAAGTGTAAGATGCTTGTAAGATGATAATTAATGTTTATAGGTTGGAGAATCTTAGGAGAGAGAAGGTGAATGCCTAGAATGGAGTGGAAAACATTTCTATAAGTATTTGCCATGTATTTTTTTGCTACAATATAGATTTTAGGTAGTCAGGTGTTGCTGGAATGTTGTCGAATTGAAGACTGAAGGAGAGATTGGTGGTGTTGTATTGTAAATCATTTTCAGATTAATACAAAAATTGGGCCTCTTTCCTTTGTGGAGTTTTTTACCTGAAAGGGTTTTCTCCATGTTAAACTTTGTGTCATGTGTTAATTTTTCTGATTTTATATCTCTGTGAAGCATAGTTTTGTTTCTGTGTTACAATCTCCATTAATAATACACAGTTAAAGATTGCAGAAATTTATATTGAATCAGATTTCCATTAAAGTAGTGTTGCTTTCATTTCTAACATTTGGTATCAGAGCCTAGCCAACTTTAACTCTTAGGTGGTAGTGTGGAAGCTGTAGTTGTGTTAACCCCATTTCAATACCTCCAAAATTTAAACTTTTTGCATCAAAGGTTAAGTCTGATCATACGTCGAAGCCTTTTGTCAAGTCTCCCTTTCGGTCCCAAGTCGTCAACGTCAATGTCACACTTCCTACGTCAGTCATAGTGATACTCGTTAATGAGATGTCATATTCTGCCTTATTCATATCACCTCCTTACATTGGACTTTGTATAGTAGTGTTATTCTGAATGAAGATCAACCATTGTTTCACTCAAGTTTCAATGTGCACCTTTCTAGTTTGCAAAATTTTACAAAAACAATTAAATTTGAAGATTTAAAGCAGCTGGGAAGAAATGCTCTTACAAGGGTGTTATTATGTTCATTTCACCAAATGTGGCAAAGTTTCAAAATTGTATGCCACACATTTTGGGAGATTCTAAAAGTTCAATTTTTCCACTCAAAGTATGTGGAAACAATTAAAAGGGCAATTTTATTGAAGTTTAAGAAGAATCCTCTTATCTACAGCCTTGTATTATCTTCATGAACAATTGGTCAAAGTTTCATAATGATTTGGTGCTCCAGTCAAAAGTTACAAATTTTTTGCCATTTCTCACATTTGCATGGTTGATTGGGACAATATATTTGTAATGGATTTCACTGAAAGGAGCAAAATATTTCATTTGCCTATGTGAAGTTATTTTAATGTTTTTAAGTCAGAATGAAGAACATATTTGTTGCGAGTGTGCCTAACTAAGTCGAAGTGACTTAGAAGTTTTCACAAGTCAAGTACAAGTTAATTATATAACTTGTGAAGTCAACTAACTAAATATGAGAATGTAACCACTTTCAAACTTAGCTAAGTCAACTATTTAAGAAGGAGAAAATCACTTTGCTTCAAAACTAAGTTGTCATCTACTTAGGAAAAAGTGAAAGTAGGGGTCTACTTTCACATTTGGCAAACTGCATGAAAGTCCACTTAGAAAAAAAAGTGAAAGTAGTAGTCTACTTTCAGTTTTGGCAAAGTAGGGGTCTACTTTCACATTTGGTGAACCAAATCAAAAGGCATGATTTTCAATTTTTTTTAAAAAAAAAGGAACTCCATGCTTTCACTTTTGGTAAAGTAGAATAACTTCTTCCATATCTACTAAAATCTCCGACAATCAAGGGAATGACTTCAAAATCATTTACTGGCAGTTAAAAATTTGCTTCTCTCATTAAAAAAAATTGAATTCTCTCCTCAAACCGCATGATATGGGCAAAAATGTGTGTTTTAAAACAAATATGGGTAGTTATATATGATATGAAATAGCACAACCAATTGTGTGATGGGATCTTTCAAGCTAGATGTCACCTCATGAAATGTAACTATTGCTGGATAGGCATATGATGGATTTGTTTAAGAAGTTTTGAAACTATCAAAGAAAAGGTGATTAGCAGATGTAAAACTGCCTTCCTCAATGTGATCTCCCACTAGTAGATATGGGCACACACCGTTTGACATAATGCTTCAAAGAAAGCTGGTGTGGAGGAATTCAATGATGCCAGGATATGCATAGTGGAAACTTTATTAAAAAGATTGTATTCAAACGTTCACAACAAATGCAATTTGCATTCTGTAATGTTTTTCAGCATACCTAAAGGCTTGTCGTACCAAAATAGAAGCTTTGGAATATGGTGTTAACATTCATTAAAGCATAGCCGAAAATGGATTTTTGTTAGATGTAGCATTTGCAAGTGTCCATGTCCTCCTTCCGTGCCAAAATGGAAATGCAAGCAGAATGTGAAAGCATAGACAATGCACATGAACTATGGCATAATGCCTCAAACAAATTTGCTCTCATAGAATGCAAAGATTGTAGGATATGCACAAAATGGTTTCGTTGAGAATGGCACAAACACCTTATTGCAAATGCATTTAGTAGGCGTAAAGCATGACTCCAAACCCCTACCCCGATGGATATTGATGCAAAATCTGGAAGTAAAGACAAAGCACATAAATTGTTTGACAAAATGCCTCATACTATGCAATGACTGCGGGATATTCATGATATAGGGTATGGCCGTCCCTCAAGGTATAACAAAATGAAGGTTTTTATCCAATATTATAAGTTGCAAGTGCCCTTATAAACGTGTATGCAAAATGTGAATGCATAGACAAAGCACGACAATGGTTTAATAGAATTCCTCAATGGAATTTGGTCTCATGGTACATGGTAATTGAAAGATATGCACAAGGTTTATTTGTTGAAAAGGCTTTAGAAACTTTCAAGGAAATGCAATTAGCAGGGAACATGTTCCTGAACCATGCCAAAATAGGAAATTCATAGCAAGTTTACGGGTGTCCATCAAAGAACCACATAATGGAATTTCTGTCAAATATTGTAATTGCCCTGGGTAAAACATATGCAAAATGATGTGTTGTGCATGGATGTAGCAAGGATGCCCTTGAGCTCTTTGAACTAATCAAAACCTCTAGAACCGATCCCGACCATGTAAGCCTTATTTGTGTTTTATTCACATGGTTGATCTTCTTGGTCGTGCTGGCTATCTTGAGGAAAACCCTTAACTTCATCATCAAAATGCCAATAAAACATGATGCAAGGTTGATAGAAGTAGTGAATGGTAATGGAATTTTATGATTGTGTTGAAATAAAAAAATATGTAGCATGATTCAGTTTACAACTATCATGATGATGTAGTTGGTGAAGGACATACTATTTCTACAACCCATATTTTTTATGCATGAACATAGGAGTCTAAGATTCAGGTATTCAGAGATTCAGAGGGTTTGCAAAGATCTGGCAAAGTTCAGTTGTCAAAATGGAGTAGATGAAGATGGAAAGAACTTAGCAAAGTTCACAACTCAAAACTTACAAGTTTTTAGTTACTTGTTTGTAAAAGTGACTTAAGTCACTCTTTGTAACTAAAGGTTAGAAAGTGAACCTTATTTCAAGAAAAGTGATGTAAAAAGTAACCAAAAATAAGGTTTATTATATTATTGCATTTCAAAAAGGTGGTTACTAAGTAGTTGTCAGGTAGTTATAAGGTAGTTACTAGGGGAAGCTTATAAATACAAGGCTATTTCATATGTAGAAAGGGGACTTTTTACAGGAGGGGAAAACTTTGAGAACTTCTCAGAGAGATTGTATGAAGACTTTTTGGCTTGACACTATGTATAGAAGAGTTTTTGAAATTGTATAATTTCAAGGAGATAATGAAGAATGCTTTTGGTTCGTATGTTCTAAATGTATTCATGTGTTGTCATTGCAGATTTCTCGTATGTTGAATCAATAATCCTTCTATGTGATTGTGCAAACCATTGGTATTTTACGTGATTGATGTAATGAATAACGTTCATATCTTGGTATCTTGATTTGAACATGTTGAGGTGGCATATCTTTTGGTATGTTGAGGTTTATCATCTCTCTTTCATTGTCATTGCACATCAAAACATATTTTTTGTTAAAACCCCTTTGTAATTTGTCATATCCGTTGTGAAATCTCAGTTGATATTCGTATGTCTATTGTTGGGATTTTTATTAGTTATTTTCCTCTAGTTTTGCATTTTCTCCTTTATATATTTTCAGGTTAAAAGTACACAAAAACTACAAATACCCCCATCATACGAGGGAGCTGCCCCTCTCAAACGCAAAGGAAGATCATTGCTTTATTGCGACCTCTCCAATTGTTGGTCAGTTTATCGCTGCTCTTCAGGCAAACATAGTTACTTTTCAAGGTGATATTCGTAGCGACCAATCTATTTACCAACAAGCTGCAGTGGGAGATTTGGTTGTGTTTGTTTTGCAGATTTTGTGTTGTTAGTATGGCTGCATCCACCGTTGCATCAACCTCTCGAATGGACATTGAGAAGTTCAACAGAATGAGGTATGAGTTGTGGAAGCTGAAAATGGAAGATTTGTTGGAAGAAAGAAACCAATGGTTGGCTATTCAAAAAGAGAAGAAACTTGATGGTGTCTCTCTGGATGAGTGGGAAAAACTAGATAAGAAGGCACGAGGAACCATCCGTTTGTGTCTATCAGATTTTGTCTTGTTGAGTGTCGCAAAGGAAGAGACTGCACACAAGTTGTGGAAATGGTTGGGTGAGATCTATCAAGCCAAGAGTATAGTAAATAAACTTTACTTAAAAAGAAAGTTGTTTTCTTTGAAAATAAAAGAGGGTGAGTCAGTTGTAGAGCATTTAAATTCTTTTAATTTGTTGATGAGTCAGCTTGCTTTAGTAGATGTTGAGGTTGATGAGGAAGATAAATGTATCTTGCTTCTTTGTTCTTTACTTGAGTCTTAGGAGAATGTTATCCTTGCTATCATTGCTAACCTCACAAATCCGAAGTTGGATGCCCTTGTTGCAGTTTTACTGTCACAGGAATTAAGGAAGAAGAGTTCAGATAGTTCAGGGGATGCTCTCAGTGTCAGGGGAAGGTCTAAGGAAAGAGGACCAAAGGGAGATCAGAAAGGGGCTAAGGACAAGTCTAAGGGCTAGTCTAAGACTCCTTGTAAAAAGAACATAGTTAAATGTTGGAACTGTGGTAAAAGGGGACATGTAAACAAGAAGTGCAGAAACCCCAAGAAACAGTGGGAGAGTTCTTCGGATAAGTCCTCGAATGTAGGTGAAGATGTTAAATTACTTTTTGCATGTAGTGTTGTTTCTAATGATCACTAGTTGGTTGACTCAGGATGCTCATTTCATATGACCCTGCATAAGGAATGGTTCTCCACATATGAAGAATATGATGGAGGTAATATCTACCTTGGTGATAACACTTCATATCCGATTGTCGAGAAAGGAAAGGTATTTTTGTGTTTTAGTGATAAGAGGATTAAAACCCTCCTTGGTGTTTTGCATGTTATTGGATTATCTAGAAATCTGATTTTAGTTTCAAAGTTGAATGATTTGGGAATGCATTTGACATTTGACAAGCATGGTTGCAGATTGGCAAGAGGGTTCTTGGTGGTAGCGAAAGGGAAGAGATTCAGGAACTTGTTTAAGCTTGAAGCCACTACAGTTTGTAATGCCTCTTATGTTTCTGAGGCTTCTGAAAACACTTGTATGTTGTGGCACCACAAATTGGGCCACACAAGCAATAATGTATTAAAAACTATTAAGAATAAAGAATTGTTGGACGGTTTCTCCTATTTTGATGAGCACTTTGATTTTTGTGAGCATTGTGTGTTTGGTAAACAAAATAGAAAATTATTTCCTTCAGGAAGCAATAGAGAAAAAGAGAAATTAGAAATTATTCATACAGATGTGTTTGGACCTATGGATAATGAATCTATTGAAAAATCTCGTTATTTTGTCACCTTCATTGATGATGTATCCAGATATACATGGATTTATTTTATGAAACATAAATATGAATTTTTCACTAAATTTAAGGAATTCAAAGTCTTAGTAGAGAACCAATCAGGTTTAAAGATAAAAATATTAAGATCTAACAATGGAGGGGAATATTTCTCTAAGGAATTTGATGAGTTTTGCAAGCATGCAGGTATAATCAGATAAAAGACAACTCCATATACATCACAACAGAATGGTGTTGCAGAAAGGATGAACTGAATAATCATGGAAAGGGCTAGAAGTATGCTTAGTGATGCACAGTTGGATAAATGTTTTTGGGCAGAGGTTGTGTGTATTGCTTGCTACTTGATAAATAGATCTCCTTGTAAGGCTCTTGATTCGACACCTTATGAAGTGTGGATAGGTAAGAAACCTTCTGTTTCACATTTAAGGGTTTTTGGCTGTGAGGCTTTTGTTCATATGCCTAAGGAAAAGTGATCTAAGTTGGATCCAAAGGCTAAAAAGTGTACATTCATTGGATATGGTTATAATGTGAAAGGTTATAAGCTTTGGAATCCACTAACTCACAAGATTATCTTTTCTAGAGATGTTATTTTTAGAGAACTTAGAGCTATTTTTGAACTTGAGCAGCCAAAAGAAAAAGAAGAAATGGTAAAGAAGGTACACTTTGATTTAGAGCAGCAAGATGCACCTCAGGAAGAACAAAATGATGGATTGGGGGGTGAAGAAGAAGAAGAAGATTCAAGTAGTTCTGATGAAGATGAGTGTGTTGTTATAGAAGAAGTTGCTGCAGATGATCATGCAGAAGAACAAGTAGAGTCTCTTACTCCACCCTTGAGGAGATCCACAAGACAACAAAATCTAGTTGACAAGTATAGCCCACCAGATTTCTGTTGTGTATATGCTTTGTTGAGTACTAACGATGAACCTAGATCCTACAGGGAAGCTATTTCTGCAGATGATAGTGAGTCTTGGCAATTAGCCATGCATGAGGAGATGATTTGTTTAGACTCTTTTAACACCTGGGATCTTGTTCGTTTTCCCAAAGGAAGAAAGGCCATAGGATGTAAGTGGGTCTTCAAGAAGAAGTTTGGAGTAGACGAGTCATTGGAAAAGTACAAGGCTAGACTGGTAGCCAAGGGCTACTCCCAGAGAGAGGGAGTTGATTTTGGTGAGATATTCTCTCTTGTTGCTAAATTGACTTCTATTAGATTTCTCTTATCTATTGCTATAGCTTATAATTGGGAGATTGAGCAAATGGATGTTAAGACTGCGTTCTTGCATGGAGATCTTGAGGAAGAAATTTATATGCAACAACCTACAGGTTTTGAGGCAAAAGGAAAAGAACATTGGGTTTGTAGGTTAAAAAGGTCTTTCTATGGTTTAAAACAGTCCCCCAGAATCTGGTATCAAAAGTTTGATTCATTTGTTTTTAAATTAGGTTTTGTTAGAAGCGAGGATCATTGTGTTTACATTTATTGTGTTGGTGATTCTATACTATTTATTGCTTTGTATGTTGATGATATGTTATTTTTCAGCAATACTAAGGGTATGATCAGTGAGTTTAAAGCCCAACTTTCAGGTGCATTTGATATGAAGAATCTTGGAGCTTCTAGGTATATTCTGGGAATGGAGATCAGAAGGGATAGAGTTAACAAAAAGCTATGGTTGTCACAAAGTAAGTATGTGAATACTATTTTGCAGAGGTTTAGTTTGCAGGACTGTAACCCAGTTAGAGTTCCTTTACCCATTGGTACTAATCTTTCATTAGATATGTGTCCAAAGACTGAGGATGATCTTGAGGATATGTCTAATGTGCCATATTCTAGTGTTGTAGGGAGTCTGATGTATGCAATGGTTTGCATTAGACTAGATATTGCCCAAGCAGTGGGAGTTTTGAGTAGATTTATGTCTAACCCTGGTAGACAACATTTGAATTATGCAAAGAGGGTGTTTAAATATCTTGTAGGTACTCTTGATCATTGTTTGGTTTTTGGCATTGATAGTGTTGATAAATCTTTGGACGTATAGGGTTTTGTTAATGCAGATTGGGCAGGTGACTTGGGTAGTCGAAGTTCCACTAGTGGCTATATGTTCACCCTATTTGGAGGTGTAGTGAGTTGGATGAGTAAGAGGCAGCGCACAGTTGCTTTGTCCACCATAGAAGCAGAGTATATGGCTGCTACTCATGTCTCTAAGGAGGTAGTTTGGTTGAGGAGACTGTGTACAGGTATTAGATTTGATTGCAAGATCATTCAAATTAGTTGTGATAGCTAGAGTGCTATATGTTTGGCAAAGAATCCTATGTATCATGCTTGAACTAAGCATGTTGATGTTTAGTATCACTTTGTTCGAGAGTTGGTAGCAAATGGACAGAATGAACTGAAGAAGATAGACACTTAGGAGAATGTTGCAGATTCATTGACCAAACTTGTGAGCACAGAGAAATTCGTGTGGTGCAGAGAGGCCATGGCCTTGTTTCTAGTGCTTGATTATTTCATTTGATTTCCTATGGGTTGATTTACAATGTATAATGTCAAGTGGGAGAATGTTGGGATAAGGTGCCATTAACCTTGTAAATCCCAATATTGTATTTATTCCATTTATTATTTGTTATTTGTAATTACCCATAAGGAGATGTAATAGTTTCACTGGTAGTGGTAATTTTAGAGTTACCAATTGTAGTTACGAAGTGACATTTACTATTGGCAAATGTAAAAACTGTTGGTAGGTGGCTACTGATCAGGAAAGTATTGTACACTAGCCATGTATCCTCGCCAGGGTTCATGGCTGGGCCAGGCCCCGAGTGGGGGTTCGGGGGAGCAGCCCCCAAATTTTTTTTCTTGAGCCGACATAAAAAACCCTAATTTTGTAACCGACATAAGGCTTGATAAAAGTAGCTAAGGGTTAGGGTTTTGGTGGATATATTGTATTGTAGCATTTGCAACGGTATTGAGTTGCAGGGATTGCTAGTTGTAATCGGTTTGATTTACTCAATAATAATATTAAACTCTCTGTTGGTGGATGTAGCTCGAGTTTGGGTAAACCACGTTAAAACTTGTCTCTCACTGTTATTATTTCTATGTATTTTTTATTCCTCTGTTTAATCTTTATTTGCATTTAATTGATATCTTCTTCTAGCTAATCCTAACAAGTGGTATCAGAGCGAGTTGTGTTCAATTATCATCTGCAGGAAGGTCTCACGGTTGAGTGGGAGCAATGGCAGATGAGGGTAAATTGAAGGTCGATAAATTTAATGGGCAAAACTATTAGTTATGGAAGATGCAGATGGAGGATTACTTCTATCAGAAGGATTTATGGAGGCCATTGGAAGGAGTATCCAAGAAATTGATAGGAATGATAGATGACGATTGGAATCTTCTGGACAGAAAGGCATTGGGAACCATTCAGTTGTGCTTGACACCATCTATGGCATTCAATATAACATAAGCGACGACAACAGATGAACTGATGAAAGCTTTGGCTAAATTGTATGAAAAACCCTCAGCCTCAAATAAGGTATTTCTCATGAAGCGTTTGTTTAATCTGAAAATGATTGAAGGTGGATCTGTGACAGATCATTTAAATGAGTTTAATATGATTGTCAGTCAATTAACTTCTGTAAAAGTCAAATTTGATGAAGAGGTGAGGGCTCTCTTGGTTTTATGTTCTTTGCCAGAAAGTTGGAATAGCTTGGTAATGACTGTAAGTAACTCTATCTCTGGTTCAAACACTTTAAAATTTGATGATGTTGTTGGTGTTATCCTTAGTGAGGAAATGCGATGGAAAAGCTCAGGAGGGTCCACATCAGGTAGTGTTTTGAATACAGAAAGTAGGGGTAGATCAAAGGAGAGAGGAAAAGGTTCTAGAGGTCATGGGAAGTCATGAGGAAAATCAAAGGATAAGAGGTCCCAAACCAGAGGACAGAAGGATTACTGGTACTGTGGGAAACTAGGTCATCTGAAGAAAGATCTCTGTTCTCGAAAGAATAAAGAAGGAGACAAACAAGAAGGAAATAAGGAGGCAAATGTGGCAAGTAATAAATCTAAAGATGATGCTTTGATTCTTTCCCTAGATAATGAGCTTCATGGGTTTTAGATTTAGGGGCCTCATTTCATGCTATGCCCCATAGAAGTTATTTTCTTGATTATGTCCAAGGGGATTTTGGGCTGGTTTATTTGGGAGATAATGAACCCTGTCAGATTGTTGTAAAGGGAAGAATCAAGATTAGGTTGCAGAATATGAATCATTGGCTACTACAAGAGGTAAGACACATTCCAAGGCTCAGTAGGAATTTAATTTCAGTAGGGAAGCTAGCTGAAGAAGGTTGCATTGTTACATTTACTGATAAAAATTAGAAGGTTTCAAAAGGTGCTTTAATAGTAGAAAAAGGTGTGAAAGTAGGCACCTTGTATCTTTGTACAGGTCATACTTTTTCTTCTACTTTAGCTGTTGCAGAGAAAAAATAAACAGGTTCAGGAACAGTTGCTACAAGTTCGCAGGAAGAGACTGAAACAATTGTTGCAGGTTCTGAGACAACACTGTGGCATAACAGACTTGGGCATATGAGTGAAAAAGGTATGAAGGTCCTTCATTCTAAGAAAGTTTTACCAGGTCTGAAATGTATTAATATGGATTTCTATGAAAGTTGTGTGTATGGCAAGCAAAAGAGAGTCAGTTTTCTCAAGGATGGGAAGCAAAAGAAAGATGAAAAGTTGGAGCTTGTGCATACAGATGTATGGGGACCAGCTCAGGTATCTTCTCTCAATGGCTCTTGGTATTATGTTACATTCATAGATGATGAAACTAGGAAGGTATGGATTTATTTCCTTAGGCAGAAATCTGATGTATTTGAAACATTTAAGAAATGGAGAAGCTTGGTTGAGAATGAGATGGGTAAAAGATTAAAATATCTTAGATCTGATAATGGTGGTGAGTATTGTAGCAAAAAAATTGAGGATTATTGTTAATTTAATGGAATTCATAGGCATAAAATGGTTCTAGGGACTCCACAGGAAAATGGAGTGGATGAACACATGAATAGGACAATAATGGAGCGTGCAAGGACCATGAGATTGCATGCTGGGCTGCCTTTAAACATGTGGGCAGAAGTTGTCAACACTGTTGTATATTTAATTAATAGAGGTCCATCAGTTCCTTTGGGTTGTGGTATTCCAGAGGAAGCATGGACAGGCAAGAAGGTGAGTTATTCTTTTCTCAAAACCTTCGGATGTGAAGCATTTGCACATATAGATTCTGAAAATAGAACCAAGATGGATGCAAAATAAATAAAATGTACCTTCATTGGATATGGCATTGATGAATTTGGTTATAGGCTTTGGGATTTTAAAAATCAGAAAATTGTGAGAAGTAGGGATGTTATATTCAATGAGGTGTTGTACAAAGATCAGTTGTAATAGCATGAGAAGAAAGTTAATGATTATGTGGTGCTGGATGATACTCCAAATAGTAATGTTCTAGTGGTTCCTCATGCTCCGCAATAACAACAAGAAATACCACAAACTCCAGTGAATGTTAGATGGTCAACAAGGCTAAGTAGACCTCCTGAAAGGTTTTCTCCCTCTTTGTATTCTATTTTGTTAATAGATCCTAGTGAACCAGAAGGGTATGATGAAGCTATGCAGGTGGAT
This sequence comes from Cunninghamia lanceolata, assembly GCA_027924645.1. Taxonomy (NCBI): domain Eukaryota; kingdom Viridiplantae; phylum Streptophyta; class Pinopsida; order Cupressales; family Cupressaceae; genus Cunninghamia; species Cunninghamia lanceolata. Next base: position 30,067 of record BSBN01001252.1, on the reverse strand, counting down.
ACACAAGTTTAGTGGGAGCTTGCAATGAAAGAAGAAATGGACTCCTTACTGAAAAATTAGACTTAGAAATTATGCAAGTTACCTGTAGGTAAAAAGGCTTTACCAAACAAATGGGTTTATAGGCTGAAAGAGGAAGATGGAGGTAAGAAAAGATTTAAAGCCAGGTTAGTTGTAAAAAGATTTACACAGAAAAAGGGCACTGATTTTGATGAGATATTTTCTTTGGTTGTCAAGATGACTTCTATTCGTACTGTTTTAAGTATTGTGGCTGTTGAAGATTTGCATTTGGAACAGCTAGATGTGAAAATTGCCTTTCTCCATGGTGATTTGGAGGAGGAGATATATATGGAACAGCCCCAAGGATTTGAGGTCAAAGGTAGGTAGAAACTGGTGTGCAGATTGAATAAGAGTTTATATGGCCTGAAACAAGCACTTTGATAATGGTATCTGAAATTTGATAGTTTTATGGCTGAGCAAGGCTACAGTCGATGTAATTCTAACCATTGTGTTTATTTTAAGAGGTTGGATAATGATAGCTACATTATTTTATGTTTATATGTTGATGACATGCTTGTAGTTGGGTCTAACATGGATCACATAAGAGAGTTAAAATAGCAGCTTGTACAATCATTTGCTATGAAGGATTTGGGGGCAACAAAACAAATCCTTGGTATGAAAATTTGTAGAGATAGGAAGAACAGAAAATTGACTCTATCTCAGGCTACTTATGTTGAAAAGGTGTTGCAAAGATTCCATATGGAGAATGCAAAAGCTATCAGTACACCTTTGCCTAGTAATTTGAAATTGACTAAGGAGATGTGTCCAAAGACACAAGAGGAGGAAGGAAAAATGTCCAAGGTACCATATGCTTCAGCTGTAGGAAGTTTAATGTATGCCATGGTATGCACGAGACCAGATATTGCACATGCTGTAGGAATCGTAAGCAGGTATATGAGTCATCCCAGATTGGAGCATTGGAATGTGGTAAAATGGATTCTCAGATATTTGAGAGGTACATCCAATAAATACTTATGTTTTGGGGGCTCTAATACTAATTTAGCAGGTTATGTGATATTGATACCAAGCGAAGTCCTACAGTTTATGTCTTTACTATAGGTGGGACAATGGTGAGTTGGATTTCTAGGTTGCAAAAGGTGGTTGCTTTATCCACCATAGAGGCAGAGTATGTAGCTGCAACGGAGGCAAGCAAGGAGATGATATGGCTACAATCTTTCATGGAAGAATTGGGCAAACAACAGGCTAATAGTTCTTTGTATACAGACAGTCAGAGTGCCATACATCTTGCAAAGAATTCTTCCTTGCATTCAAAGACCAAACATACACAGTTGAGGTATCACTTTATTCAGTCAGTGTTGGATGATGGACAATTAAGACTGGAAAAGATACATATAGATGAAAATCCAGTGGATATGTTTACAAAGGTAGTGACAAGGGAGAAGCTGAGCTCATCTTCAGCTTCGGTTGGTCTTCAAGACTAAAACAATAAAATCAGAACAATAGAGTCTAGGGTGCTTATTTCCAGTGGGATATGCACGCGTAGTGATGTCATCCAGGATCACGGATAACCCTAACAAAAACTCAAAGTAAATGAGTGTAGGTGCCACCTTGGGAGAATCTACTATTTTTAGCATGTATGGTGCACATCATAATGTTTGGTGGGTGCATGTAAAGAATCTATGACAGCTGCAAGTTGTCATAAGATTCTATGACACTATGACGTATATGATAGATATTAATGAGTTGTAAGCTGCTATGTTTAGCCCAAGGTTCCTATCTTGGAAAGATATTTTTTTGTGGAATCTATGATGGTTATGACGCGTCATAAGATGTTGTATGAGGCCAGATTTAGTCTTGGGCACCTAACCTTTGCATGGTTGTTTTTAGATAAGTGTAAGATGGTAATTAATGTTTACAGGTTGGAGAATCTTAGGAGAGAGAAGGTGAATGCCTAGAATGGAGTGGAAAAATATTTCTATAAGTATTTGCCATGTATTTTGTTGTTGTAATATAGATTTTAGGTACTCAGGTGCTGCCGGAATGTTGTCGGATTGAAGACTGAAGGAGAGATTGGTGGTGTGTTGTATTGTAAATCATTTTTAGATTAATACAAATATTGGGCCTCTTTCCCATGTGGAGTTTTTTATCTGAAAGGGTTTTCTCCATGTTAAACTTTGTGTCATGTGTTAATTTTTCTGATTTTGCATCTCTGTGAAGCATAGTTTTGTTTCTGTGTTACAATCTCCATTAATAACACACAGTTAAAGATTGGAGAAATTTATATTGAATTAGATTTCCATTAAAGTAGTGTTGCTTTCATTTATAACATTTCCCTCTTGTTGTATAGAGAAGTAATTAACCAAATCTAATTAATCAAGTTAGGACCTAAAGACAAGAAACCCTCTTTGACAAAGATCGGAGTAAAAAAGATTGTCGAAAGTGGAAACCCAAAAACCAAATGAACAATAGAGCTGAGGAATGAAGTCAGAATATAGATCTAGAGGTAGAACTACCCAGGACAAGGGAACTTGGGCACCCTAGACCCTAATTAGGGTTAGCAGAAATTGATTTCTCAGATGTCTTCGCCCTCCTATGTTTCTGTCCTTTGCAACTTATCTTCAGGTAATTTCTCTAGATCTGACTTGCACACATGTAAGAAGGAAAATGGTTGGGTACTATTTAGGAGCTTTCCTTAGTCAAGCTTTGTGAATGGTATTTCCACCTCCACAATAGCATAGATGATAGATAAAGAGTGCGTGCCCTAGGAGGTCAAAGGCAAATCTGAAGTAGAATAGAATGCTAGAACAAAGAATGAAGGAAACAAGTCACCATGAGAATGGAAACCCTAGCATTCTTTATGCGGTGTCACAACTTGGCTCAAGAAGTTGGTGTAGCCCAAAGAAGTAGAAGGATCTTCACAAGACCTACAATATGTTAGTGTTGCAACAATAATCCACAATAGAGAGCTTTAGAGGAGAGTAGAGAGCATGAGAGAGAAGAAGAATCTTTCAAGAAGTTAGAGATACCTTAGAGATTTTCAAATGAATAAACTAACTTTCTTTTATATGCATTTCCGTTGATTTTTGGAGAATTAAACCAAATGAGGCCGACATTGGGAACCGTTTTAGAGGTCCCAAGATGACAAGCCATTAATTAGGCCAGGGCTAAAAAGGGGACAAGGGTGCTTGGGTGCCCTAGTCCCTTAGCTCCAAACTCCCAGGATAAGACACTTAAAGAGTCATCAACCCCACCTTATAATTACTTTTCAAGATTTTGTGCATCAGGATCAGGAATTACATGCTTAATGCTCAAAAAGGTATTTTTATATAGGTCCTAATTAACAAGTGTAAACATTTTAGGTCCACCCAGGTGCTAAATTAAGTGTAAAATGCTAGTGTACACATTTTACGAGATAACATTTAGCCCCCACTTTAGTGTGAGTATGAATTTATGTTTGAACTCATACTAAAGGATGGATTCAAACATGCAAGACATAGAAGGCCAGAGAATTCTACCACGATTGAGGGGTGATTAAGCCCCCAAGCTTAGGATTCTAAGGTTGCAAACATATAGAATCATAGAAGCCATAGAATTTCACCAAAATTGAGGGGTAATCAAGACCCCAAGTTTAGGATACTAGGAGTCTATGTTTTGTAGAAAAGAGAGACTAGCATAATAGATCAAACTAGGCCAAACCCTCTTCTACAAAACATTGGGGCACAAATTGAGCTTGGCTTTTACCCAAGAAGGAGAGCCAAACTACAGGGGTTTTGCCCTTTTGTTGTATAGAGGAGTTAACCAAATCTAATCAATCAAGTTAGGGTAAAGACAAGAAACCCTCTTTGACAAAGATTAGAGTAAAATAGATTGTTGGGAGCAAAAACCCAAAAACTAAATGAACATTAGAGATCAGGAATGAAGTTAGAACCTGGATCTAAAGGAAGAACTACCTAGGAGAATGGTACTTGGATTCCCTAGACCCTAATTAGGGTTAGCAAAAACTGATGTCTCAGATGTCTTTGCCCTCTTGTGCTTCTATCCTCTACAACTTATCTTCGAGCAATTTCCCAGATCTGACCTGCACACATGCAAGAAGGAAAATGGTTGGGTGTTATTTAGGAGCTTGCCTCAGTCAAGCTCTATGAATGGTGTTTCCACCTCCACAATAGCATAGATGATAGATAAAGAGTGCATGCCCTAGGAGGGCAGAGGCAAATCTAAAGAAGAATGAAATGCTATAACAAAGCATGAAGGAAAAAAGTTATCATGAGCATGGAAACCCTAGCATGCTTGATGTGGCATTGCAGCTTGGCTCAAGAAGTTGGTGTAGCCCAAAAAAGTAGAAGGATCTTCACAAGACCTGCAATATGTTAGTGCCGCAACAATAATCCACAATAGAGAGCTTTAGAGGAGAGTAGAGAGCATGGGAGAGAAGAATAATCTTTTAGGAAGTTAGAGATAACTTAGAGATGTTCAAATGAATAAACTAATTTACTTTTATATGCATTCCCGTTGATTTCTGGAGAATTAAACCACATGAGGCCGACATTGGGAACCATTTAAGAGGTCCCAAGATGACAAGCCATTAATTATGCTAGGGATAAAAAAGGGGACAAGGGCACTTGGCCGTCTTGGTCCCTATTAGTGAACATATTTTGTCACTACTTGTTTAATATAAGACCCACCCAGTTGGCAATAACAAACTACACTAATAGTTGGGCAATTTTGTAAATTTCCCTCTGAATGTTTTAGAAGGTACATCTCCCTTCGTATGATGAATTTAATAATTTTTTGGTATGCTTTTAACCTGAAAGTGGGAAAGGCAATTTTCCACAACTATGAAATTATAACAAAAAACCACAATACTCACTATATTGTAGGCAAGAGTTTTACTTATAATAATTCACTATGCTCTTTTTCTAGACACACGAATGGAAGAAGGCTAATGGATGAATCACAATAATTGAATCACCACCTTTTCATCAGATTCTAACATACGAAAGAAGACACTCCAATGGAAATACAATCATAAAAGAAGTAGGTTATCAATATTTCACACAGAGAAATGCAGATATCAAACCCAATACACCATACCTCCAACATACGAAGAATAAATGGCTAATACATAGAGAAACAGTGGACCCAATGTCGACCTTACTCTTGTATTGATGAAATCAAATAGAACAAAATACTCTATTCCCTTCAAAAATGACAACACATATATTGCATGAAATATCCCCCTTACTCCTTCAAATTAAAATATAATGTCCAATGATCTAGTCATGAAGAAGAAATTTCACCAAAAGATCCCAACTCTCTTTTACTCATACATTATATATTAAAAGAGAGGAACCAACTTTCTCGTATAACTATCTTATACAACTAAGAGAATAAAGTAAAATAAATTTCTTGAAATCCCAAAGGAGACATAGTCTTGAATAATAATATAAGTCTCAAGATAACAAAGCATGAAAACCAAAGAGACAACTATGAAGACATTTCTTTGTCTTGTTTGTCCAATGCCTCAGATCCAATTGGTTCATCTATACTGGTTTTGCCTATTTCATCCTCTATTTTCTGAGAAGCATCCATCTTGGCTTGAAGTACTTGGAACTTGTTTAGAATCAAGATGATACCCTTAGCATTAGGAATTCTAGTGATCACCAGTCTCATTATCCACATTTCTAGCATGTCGCTAGCTTCTTCATGTACTTCATTTGCATTTCCAAAACATCTCTCTTGAAACTCATCAAATAAGCAGCTACATTGTTCAAAATTTCCATAGAATTCCCTACTGAATCTTCTTTGATCTTCAATTCTTCAGTCAACAGATCTTTAAAAGCCTGTTTGATAACAACTACCTCCAACAGATTGGATTCAGTTTCATCATAGAGATCCACACCCAAAGAGACAAAAGCACTCCTAGGATCAAACAGATAGGACCTATTATTTTTAGCCAGGTTCTTCAAATCACCCAAAAATTGCTTCACCATACTTAATTTCTAATCTACAGTAGTTGACCATTTGACAGATTCATTTTCTTTAGGTTTTTTGATAACCTTCTCTCTAACCAAAACACTAGAATCTAGCTTGACGAGGGCTGTAAGCCCATTTTTGGCTACATTTAGCATGGCTTCTTATTTCTTGATTATTTTCAAATCATTCAAAATTTTAGTTTGCTTATTGGAGATCTTGGTATACAAAAGGAAAGTATCATGGATGAAAAGAATGCCATCAACTGTCAAATTCTCTACCCATTCCTCTACTGCCTTTCGTAGAAATTTGTATTTATTTATTTGATCAAATATTTTAGTGCTTACTCCTTTAGGAATGCCAGTAGTAGCATCTAAGGGCTGGGAAGTGGTGTCAACAATAGATTTGATGTATGAGGTCATAATTGTTACTTGGTCCTCCAACACTTCATTTTCCTTTTCCTTCTCCTCTAGTCAGGTGGCTAAAATCTCCACAGAGAGCTTGGCATTATGAATTTATCCCCTTATAAAGATGGTGGCCCCAAATCAACTGTACTGACATGAAATTAATCTATAGACACATCTTTCATCTCTTTGTCCACCACGGGCTCAACAATATCTACATATTTCAATGTTTAGAAACATGGTCTACCATGAGCCTAGACATCCTTTTGGCCTTTTTAGGGGTGGATTCTAATTTCAGCAGCCTAGCCACTGTGTATCAAACTTTGTATCAATAATGTGGGCATATCTTCTTTTATTCTTGACCTTTGTTCTAAGCCAAGCAGGGGTAGTAGTCACTAAACAATCTCTTGTGACAGTGTGAGAAACCCTATCTATTTTAGGAGTATTATCTACTTCGTGTTGCTGTTGAGGGGAGGGAGGAGTTTGAAACACTCTATACTAAGAACTAGGAGGAGAAGTTGCATCTTGTTTTGAAGGGGGCGTTGTCCCTCCATCCTCTTCATCCCGCAATCCCTATCTTTTCTTTGGCATTTTGTTAGCCTGGGGATTCAAGTACTTTTTAGTTCTTTGCTTCTTCTTAGGAGTTTGAATACTCTCCTCACCAGAATCTTTTGAATTTGTTATCTTTTGAGGCCCTTCTGCCTCACCCTAATTTGAAGTTTGAGATTGAAAAATGGTGTCTTGAATAGTGGCAGGGGTTCTAGGGTTAGAGGTACCTGTCGATACTTGTTGTTGTTCCATGACTTGCTCCTTATGAGAAGGAGAACCTGCACCACCATTATCCATCTTAGAATTCAACCATAGTTGGATTCTATGTAATACAACATAAGCCCTAGTCTTAATATCGGTCATTTCATATATATTCCAATCAACACCAGGCAAGGGTTAGGAACTTTGAACAACAAAGGTAGGGTCAACCAAATCAGTGTAATCATCTATTACATTAGGGAGTTTCCAACCAATCTAATAAATTCTCATTTGTTCAAAGGTCAACCTTGACCAATCTCTTCTTCTCACCTCAAACTCATCAACACAATCAACCCAAAAATCCTCCAAGTGAGGCCTGTGTTCTCTTAACATGGGAAACTAGAGGTTTTTCTTCATAAAATATTTTCTATCAAAGAAGCTTCTAGAGTTGAAAGATGAAAAATGAAACTAAGCCAAGAGTTTGTCCACATCCTTAGCACTCTCTAGATTTGTGCATGTGTAATGGGTCAATCTCAGTGGGAATGAATAACCCTTCTTCTTAGAATCATAATTTCTTTTGCCAGCCAAGTATGCCTGCCAGCATACTTCTAAAAATATCAAATAATCAAATGCATATCTTGGTAATTTAAGGGGAAGGAACTCAAAGCCACCTATCCTAATATATGTGAACTTATTAAATTTAATGAAATCGCTTCCAAACCCCATTATCTAATTAGCTACTTCAGTTGAAATTCTAACTTTAGGATTTTCCAAAATTTTCTTAACCATCAGCATTAGAAAGGTGTCATTTACCCTTTTGTAGACTTTATTTCTGTTCTCCTCTTGCAACTGAGGAAAATAAGCATAAACTTGTGTATCCTAAGTCATAGGGCCAATAATGTCTAGCCCTAGGCAAACCTGCTGGGTTTTGGCTAACAAATAAATCAAATAAGAGCACATGTGGAATTTCTTTCTCTTGTGGAAGTTGACCAATTGGTCATGTAAATGATCACTTATGATTTGGGACCAATCAATGTATTGTTTCCCTGTCCAAATGACAAGGATGAACTGACACTCTAATTGGTAAAGTCATTGTGTAGTCCTCACTACCCATCACTCTGTGTAACAAGGTGATGATATTTGAAATATCATCTTTAAAAAGGGCTCTGACTAGATTTTTAGGCAGCTAAGAGCCACCCTTCTTCTCCTTCTTTAACAAGGTAGTGGCTATTAAGTCTTTGCACATTTTTCTTCCCATCTATGTAAAAATTCCACCCAGTTTCCTCTGATATCTTGGCATATTCCTCATGCACTGACAAGCCTAACCTATCATTAACAGTGTTGGCATTAATTTGCAAAATCATTTTGCCACTCACTGTTCTAAATTCTCAGGTCTTAACATGATAGTTCTAAATGCACACCATGAGTCATTTAGTACATTTGACTATAGGGGGAAAACCACTCAAGTGCGCTAGACCACTATCCAAGGTTTTCTAAGCAATTGACGTTCTTGGGTTGGCATTCATTCTAGTCTAGAATTCCTTGAGATCAACATGTCTCAAGTCTATATCTTTCACTCCCGCCAACTCATTTTCAATGCTGAAAGAGATGTCTATCCCTTGGTATTTATACTTCATTTTGACAGATCCAAGTAACTAATGAGTGACACTGTTGACTATGGTAATGACCTGGGGTTATAGGTTAAGCAAATGAGAGCTATGGTTAGCATTTGGGAGAAATGGGGTTTCACAAGTCATGAAAGGTAGGAACAACTAGATTAACAACAAATTTTTAACTTGAAAGAAGAAACAGGCAAGACACTTACCTCAGATATGACGTTTATGAGAAGGAGATGACTGGAGAGGTAGTAGTTTAGCTCCCAAAATCACGTTCTCAATAGCAATTGTGAAAAATGTGTAAGAGAAGCTTACTTTATGAGGTAAATAAAATGAGGTAGGGTTAAGACATTAAATTCTCTCTTACAATAAATGTTGCATTGACTTGTCATACCAAAACACTTTATGAAGAGTTCATCTCCCTTTATCAGCGAATTTGACCGTCACAAAACTTTTTTGTCGGTGAACTTTCTATTTGGCATATTGAGATTCCAACTGTTGTGTTACTTAGTTGGCAAAAAATGAACTTCACAAACCTCATATATTCCTAATTTTGTGTGTTTATCACTTTATCAGTGATTTCAAGGTTTTGCAAACCATGTGGTTATCTGAAAGCCTTTACAAAGCCTGGAAATAACAATGATTGGTGAAATATACTTTCCATGAACTTTTTGAGCAAGCTGTGAATAGACAACCTTTCTTCTTTTATTGGCGGGTATGACTCAACATGAACTAGGTACCACCGTCGAGTTATCAGGAAATTAGGGAATCGACAAAATTCACAACTTGGGAACTAAAAATTGATAAAGACTCATGGGTTTTAAAGTTCATGAAAGGAAAAGAAAGATGACCGATAGAAAAGATGACAAACAAGTAGCGAGACACTTCCTAATGAGAAGGTTGTCAGGAAAGTTAGGGGTTAGTGAACTTGAAGTTTTGCCAATATAGTTTGCGGACTCAAGATTTTCCTGACAAAGTTCACCGATAGAGAATTTTCTGACAACACAGAAAATGAGTCAAGTTTGAGGAAACTCAAAAATGCTAACAACAAAGGGGTGTTAGGCAAGAAGGCTCCAAAAAAACTTAAGTTCATGGAAAGAGGAATTTCCTGATAAAAGAAGGGGGAGAAAACTTAGACTTGAGACATAATTCAAGGACAAGGAGAAAGACTAAGATGAACCAAAAATGCATTGTAAAAAGATAAGGTCAAAATTGGGGGTTCAAATAGTCCCTTAGCCCCAAACTCATGGGATAAGGCACTGTGATCAGGAATTACATACTTAATGCTAAAAAAGGTGTTAAAATAGGTCCTAATTAACAAGTGCAAACATTTTAGGTCCACCCAGGTGCTAAATTAAGTGTAAAATGCTAGTGTACACATTTTACGACATAACATTTAGCCCCCCACTTTAGTGTGGGTACAAACTTACGTTTGAACTCATACTAAAGGATGGATTCAAACACGCAAGACATAGAAGCCCAAAGAATTCCAACAAGATTGAGGGGTCGTTAAGCCCCCAAGCTTAGGATTCTAAGGTTGCAAACACATAGAATCATAGAAGCCATAGAATGTCACCAAAATTGAGGGGTAATCAAGTCCCCAAGTTTAGGATCTTAGGAGTCTATGATGATTGGCATACACATAAGACACATGACATAATTCACTCACATATGAAGCACTTAGAAACATAAGGTAAGACAAAACATACACAAAGCATACACTTGAGAACTCACAATGTATACACACAATACACAAAGCATAGATTCCATACACAAAGTATACATGTCATAGACAAAGTATACATGCTTGACACAAAGTATACACATAAGACATAAAGTATACATATAATACACATGAAACACACATGGGATACACACAAAACATTAAGGAGAATACATAAAGAACACATAGAGAAAACATGCGAAGAAAACATGAGGCATGAAGAATACATAGAGGATAAGATTATATGAGAATACACAAATTATACATCAATCACAAGAAACATAATATAGAAGGCCTTGAGTCAGAATGACAAAGGAGACCTCGATCTAAATTATGTCTCAATCACCAATCACCATGCATCATTCCCCAAGATGTAATAAAGAAGAATTATAAGGGGTTAGTTATAAATGAGAAGCAAAAGAGAAGTATAAACACATCATACACACCATCTCAAAAGGAAAGTGTTTTCCATTCAAGAGAATACACCAAGCCCTCTCCTGCAAGAGGATTTTCCTAAAGTCTTGCAGAATAAGAAGGCGAAGCGACCTTACTACCAAACTCTAGTTGGTGGTGCAACCCTTCTCCTAAACATGCAAGGAGCTTCAACTTAGGAGAACAAGATAGACTCAAGATCTTGTTTCTAGGTTCTACCACAATAGTGTGTCCCAGTTATGGGACATCCTAATTTTTGTCTAAAATCACATAATTTTTAGAAAAATTAATGATTTAAGCCTTGAGGGGTTCCATCTAAAGGGGTTTAATTGAAGGGGGTTAGATAAAATCCCCTTAGATCAAATCCCTTTGGAAAGAACCCCCTAGTCTTAAATCAAACCCTTGATGGAGTATTCTCCGCACCTATCAAAATGCTGAAAAAAACCAATTTTGCTTCACCTTTTGGGGGATCAAATGAAGTCATTTAGAAATTCTATTTTGTAAATATGTAGCCCTTAGTATAAGATTTCCAAAAAGTATGATTTTGAATATTTTTCATTTGATTTTAGATTTATTTTCTATTTTCTAGTGAACGTAGGTTTTTCACTGAACACCAAGGTCTCTATTCCACACACGTGGAAAAATAAAAAATAGATAATTTTAAAAAAAATATATTTGTACACTAGGTATTGATGTCCTTGTTAAAAAAAGAAGTTAATTTGGATACATATAGAAAAACTTATGTTGTATTGTATAAACCTATGTCTGAATTATAATTAATCTCACTTTAAAAATTATTTAAGAAAAACTATGCAACAAAAAATTATCAAAAAATATCTGTGCACTAGATATTGGTGTTGTAAACATATGTTTAAAAATTTGTAATTTTATCCTTTCTATAATTTTTTTTTTATGTTGTATGGTATGAATGTCATTGTCTAAAAATGTTAATTATAAAAAATACGTTATTAAAAGTTATGTAAACAAATCCACAAATTATTTCTTAAATTTTAATAAATACATTTAGAATCTACACATGAAATATCAAAAGTCACTAGTTCACATCATCTTCAAATTCTTAACAGTTTAGTTGCTATAGGTGTCAGAAAGTGGAATTTTGGTTAAAAATGTTGATGTGTCCTAATTTGGCCAAAAAGTGGGACACAGTATTGTAGGATCACCCTTCCAAGTTAGCTGTAATCCTTTCCAAGAGAGTGTAGTAACAAAGATAATCAGCAAGTGTTTAGATATAAAGAGGGAGAGTAAGGCTTATAGCACGATATATGCCCCCACCTTGAAGTGATTGCTAACTCCATTAGGAAGCAATTGTCTTTAAGGTAGAGTGATGAAGAAATATAAAATAGGAATGAGAGCTTTCTAAAAGCACATGACCAAATGATACATTTTTTCAAAAGCTACATCACAACAAGGGGTTGTGCCCAAGACGAGCAAACCAAGGTGATGCTTACAAGCATGACACCCAATTGCTTGTGTAGTCATGGTATGATGTCGAGCATTGCAACAAGGTGCCACATAGATAGGAGAAAGATCACATACACATAAATTGAAGAAACATAAAGGAAACTAAATCATCCAAGGAAAAATAATGAAATTACACATCATGACATATAGAATAATGAAGATACATATAGCGGAATGACACAAAATATTCTTACTCCTTGTACCTTTGTGCTAACAAGGGTACCAAGGGAGAACAAACAATCAACAAATCATCACAATACAAGGATAATAGGACATACAAGCATAACACAAATGAGAAGAATGAACCACTTCTAAATAGGCCTATAACAAATTATCCTCCCCTAACTTGATTATAAAATGGATAGAGGACAAGGTGCTCTAGGGACTACATCAAGCATGGTGAGAAGTACTAGAGCCAAACCTTGTTCGAAGTTGTTGAATTTTGTCACCCAAGACTCGACATTTGTTAGTGGAATGGCCAAATTCTGAATGATATGCACAATAATAAGGAGATGAACAATTATTTTGTTGAATCTTTTTGTGTTTTGGAGCAGGAATAGTGATTAAGTAGTCTTTGAGTAGACTCAGCAACATACACTCTTGTTGAGATAGAAGAGAAGATATAAGGGGAAGTAGGAAGCAACCCTTTTTGTTGTGAACATGGTGGCAAGAATGTAGGAGAAGGACGCAAACCTAAACCTACTTTAGATAAGTGCGGTGTTGGTTCCACAAGTTCCTTAATTCCTTGTTCTTTACATCCTAACCCATTTCTATTGTATCCTTGCTTAGAAATAATTTTGAATCCATGCCCATAATGCTTCTCCAAGTCCGAAGAAGAGGAGAGGTCATATGACTATCTTTGTTGAAATGTTTTGAAGACAAAGTATCATTCTTTTCATCATGGCATGAGGAGGGTCAACTTTTGCTTCAACCGTCTTGTGGGAGTTGAAATCTAAAGAGACCCCATGACTACCATGACATGTATTAGAATTAGATGATACTTTATCACAAATGGCCATCATTTATGTAGAAGAAGGTAGATCTTTATCTATTTTAAAGGTTCCATCATCATTAAACTTGAGTTTAAAATTTGTAGGAGTAAAAGATTGTGTTGAAGAAATTTCATTTACCTTCGAGGTCTTTGAGTGTGAGGGTGAAATTTTATATTCACCTGCAAAGGAGGGTGTAAAATCTAACGAACCCCAATCATGACTGAAAAATGCATTTGAAGGACCGACACTATCTTGATCAACATTGTTGTTAGCATTGGAGGATAGAGGTTTTGCTTTTAAAGAAGTGAACAAATCACTTAAAGGAATTTGATGTCTCACTTCTATTTGTAAGAAACTTTCTAGAAATGGATCATCCTTAATAGTATGTATTTCATTTTCAAAGATGAATTTAATTGAATGACGAAGGGTAGACGGGATTGCCCCCATGGCATGGATCCACATCCTACCAAGAAGAAGGTTGTATGAAAGAGCATCAGGCATGACCTAGATAATGGTAGGCAATGTCATAGGTCTAGCCTTAATATCTAAGGTGATGGTACCTAGTGATTGCTTTTCTACATTATTGAAGCCATAGATGCTCAATTTATCCAGCTTGATGAGAGATGTATCAATATTTAGTTTATGTAACAAACCTATTCCACAAACATTAAGACTTGATCCACCATCAATTGAGCAAAGTGTGTCTTATCCTCTTGTTACCAAACATGACGAATATCATAAGAGGTTCATATTGGTTTTGAACTTCTATGGGAGGTAATTCATGTTGTTGAAATGATATATTTGATGTTGTCACATGCATACAACTAAGAAGAGATGCTAAATAATTTAGTCTAATAGAAGGTGGGACAACTACCTTTTGTAGAACCTCATGGAGCATTATGTGGTATGTAGGTGATGTTTGTATTAAATCCCATAGAGAGATCTTAGACGAAGTAGCATTGAGCTACTTGACAAGATCATATTCTTTACCAATATGTGGAGAAAGATGAGGTGCTTGAGGTAGGATAGACCTTGAGAAGGTGGAAGAGAGATGGGAACATTTGGTGCATGCTTACTTTCCTTGTTATTATAGGTGTTGTATGTGTGAGCAACCATATCATAATGAGATTGTTGCAACACACTTTGAACACCTTGATTTCTTTGAGTAATTTGTTTTGCATAATTCAAGATGTAACTTGGGGGTCGAGGTGGCATTGGATCACCTTGAACTATAATCACCGGTTTGAAGTGAGGGGGTGTCTTAGGTGCCTCACTACAACAAAACAGACAATTAGCACCTAAAATAGCGTCAAAATTTAGTGCATTTGAGTTCATGAATTGGACACTTTTATCGGCGTAAAACTCGACATCAAACTGCATGTTCACTTCAGCGCTGTATTTTTTGCCAGAAAATTAGCACCTCCTTTAGCGCCAGGAATAGCACCAAGAATAGCGCTAGGAATAGTGCCTAAATTAGCACCCAATTTAGCTTCCAGTTTTGCTTCCATGCCTGCTCCCATTTTTGCTTCTAGTTTTGTTCCCAGTTGTGCTTCCTATTTTCCTTCTGGTATGACATCAAAAATAGCTTCTTTTTTGGCTTCCTAACTGATGCCAAGTTTTGTTTCCATTATGATGTCCTTTGTTGCTTCCATTTTTACTTCCATTATGACGTCCTTTGTTGCTTCTAGTTTGGCTTCCGATTTTGCTAGAACTGGTTTTGCTTCTTGTGTTGCTTCCAGGTTCGCTTCTAGTTTTGCTTCTAGGTTTTCTTCTGGTTTTGCTTTCAATTTTGCTTCCATTTTTTCTTCCATTTTTGCTTCCGGTTTTGCTTCTAGATTTGTTTCCAATTTTGCTTCCGGTTTTGCTTCTAGATTTGTTTCCAATTTTGCTTCCAATATAATGTCGCTTGTTGCATCTAGTTTTGCTTCCATTTTTACGTCTTTGTTCCAAAAAAGGTGAGTGGGCCAATCTTTCTTTCTAACCGCCCCAGCTTTCACCTTATAGCCTAGCTTAACATGATACTCCCCAGTTTTTGAGTAGCTCCATCTTATTCTACTCTCTTTGCGAGTTCTACTCTCTTTGCGAGACAAGCTCACAGAACTGCTTGACAAAATACTCTCTAATTGACTAATATGTGCTCCATCCACCTGAAGACGCCTAAAGCATTTGAAATATTTTATAGGATAACATTTATAAAGAATTTTTAGGGAAATGGACATCCATACAAATTAACAACATCATTATACTTATTAAATCTCCATCAAAATAAAATCTACAACAATATCCAGTATATATAAAATAACAAGATAATTATTATAACATGATCATCATCTATAATTAAAACAAGTGAGTCAAATATCTATAATTTAATTAAATTTGACAACATCCATCCCGAACATTAAATTAAAATCATCATACGTAATAAATATCCATCCAAAAATCATCGACCACTTTCAATATATATAAATTGACAAGTCAATATTGATAAGATCATCATCATATATAACTAAAAAAAGTGAAAGTCAAATATGCTAGTAGATCAATAACATGTTAAAATGATACATGTCCAATAGTCGACATAAGTCAAAATGATACATGTACAAATGATATAAGTAAAAATGATAAATTATGTAACTTAAAATGATACAAGTCAAGATGATACATGTCCAAATGATATAAGTCAAAATGATACATGTCAAAATGATACAACTCAATAATATGGTACTGCAGGCCGTGAAAATGATACATAGATAGTAACCATGAAAAGAGGCATCATAAAGATATATCAGCAATGATCCATGATGCAGTCTATATGATCATGAATGTCATTGGCTACTACCAGCAACTGCCTCATCATCCTCATCACCATTGTGATCATCATCATCATCATGATCATCATCATCGTCATCATCATCGTCATCAGCCTCGGTGTCTTTTGTATCTGTGTTATCATCATCCTCTGCCATGTTATCTATACTAGAACCAACATATTTTGGATCTATATCATGAGGATCATCTTGATCTTCTGGAAGAACTGTGTTCTGCAAAAATAAAACATTTAAAATAAAAAGTTATTATTTATTTCATGTAATAATTTATTTTTCTGTTATATATCTAATATTACAACATATGGAATGAAACCATAATCATATTACAGATCATATCAAAGTGCACATACCATAATAAAATTCCAAAAAAGTTACAGCTAATATGTCATTCTAATGATGTAAAACATGCAACAATTCTAATAAACGTTAGTAAAGATCATAAAAAAAAAATTGTTATACAATTTAACTATCAACTGTAAATTCTATTACATAACCTTAAGTGCCACAAATTGCTTGGTCAATGTATGTTGTTTTTCACTATTAATCTAATAACCTGCATTAGACAAAAACATTAAAGAGTTTTTAAGTAGCAGTTGAGTAAATTCTCTTACATGTCATTAAGGAATGCACAATTTTTTTTTCAGAAATTATTTATCTTAAGGTTCATGAGTAATCTTAAGATAAAGGTCTATTTTGTTTGAAAAAAAAATGAAGTTAGCAATATGGCTTTATCTAGCCGATTTTAGAAAGAAAAAATGTTAGCCCTATTCATGCTCACAGGTCTTCAATGTGAGCGGGAATAGAGAAAATTTGGGGATTTAGAAAGAAAGATAAAGTTTAGGGTGTCTTCATGATAGCCAGCATGGGCAAGGAGGTCAACCATGCACACATAATGATCAACTATAGGTGTAATGCAATAAGGTTTACAAATGTGATTGAAGTATGTACAACTCTCATCCACTAAACCTGCATGGCTGCATGCACCTAGAATACAAGCAAAGCTTACAATGTTAGGATATGTTCTAGAGTGCTTAATTAATTCAAATATTTTGAGAGTGTCCTTGTAAAATCTATTTTGTACATATCCTGCAATCATTGCATTCCATGAGATGACATCTCTTTGAGGAATTATTTAAAACAATTTACATTTTTTGTCTATGATTCCATATTTTGCATACATGTCTATGAGAGCATTTCAAACTATAATATCTCACAAGAATCCCCCTACCATTATGCTTTGAAGTATGTCCATACCCTGTTCCAAAGCTCCCATTTGGGCACATGCAGGGAGGATGCTGGCAAAGGTTGTAGAATTTGAATTTACAGCTGACAATTGCATTTGCTTGAAAGTTTCTAAAGCCTATTCAACAAATCCATTTTGTGCAATCCTGCAATCATTGCATTCCCTGAGATGAGATATCTTTGAGGCATTCTATCAAACAGTTTATGTGCTTTGTCTGTGCTTCCACATTTTTCATATATGTCTATCAGAGCATTTCCAACTATAATATCTGACAAAAATCTGCCTTCTATTATGCCTTGATGGATGTCCATACCCTGTTTCAAAGCTTACCATTTTAATATAGGCAGAGAGGATGCTGGCAAAGGTTGTGGAATCTGGCTTTACACCTACCAATTTGATTTGCATGAAAGTTTCTACAGCCTTTTCAACAAATCCATTTTGTGCATATCATGCAATCATTACAGTCTATTATACCACATTTCTTTCAGGGATTTTGTCAAACAGTTCACATGCCTTGTCTATGCTTCCACATACATCTCTCTCTCTGTATATGTATATTCAATTGCATTTGCTTGAAATTTTTTAATGCCTTATCAACAAATCCATTTTGTGCATATCGTGCAATCGTGGCAGTCCATGAGACCACATTTCTTTGAGGGATGTAATCTATTTTATGCACACAACTTAGCATAAATTAACCTAGATTGGTGGTATTTAAGAACCCCTTGAGAGGATTGCCGTTATGTTGCTAGGAGACATGTTATCATAGGTTAACCCATCTAAAACTTGTGCAAAGGATTTAAAACAATAGGCTTCAACTATGCAAATGCATCTAAGATGAATGTGTAGATCTAGATTCCTTTTAATTAATGGCATACAAAACTACAAGGAACATCAATTCTTATCCACACATTATAAGCTACAAAGAAATTGATTACAATTTAAAATCATTCACGAGAGAATTTATGCATAAATTCTATTCTTTTTAATTGAATTTTGTGCATAAGTCTTTGTGAAGGATTTCATGATTGGAAGTGGCACTTGCAACTAAACATCTGACAAAAATCCACTTCCAATTATGCTTTGATGGATGTCCATATCCTCATCCAAAGCTTCAATTTGTGCACAGGCAAGGATGATGTTGGCAAATGTTGAGGAGTTGGGCTTTACACCCGCCAGTTGGAAATCTAACATGGTGCACATTATTATAGTGTAAGCCTATTTTTCAGATTGCTTCATTTAGCATCACCAATAATCTCCACAAGAACATCGTCCCTATTTAAAATGATGGAAAGGGTTCACATCTCATAACAATTTCTCTTGTGACAATCTTGGAGATAAATTTTGTTGCAGTGTGGCAATCAACACATACTCGAAGGTTCTTAACAACTCTAATAGTTGTTCCATGGGGCATGTTTAACAAACCAAATGCAATTGCCAACTTTTCACCATGGTGGTAGAAAAATAATTCTTTTTCCCATCCTTCCACAACATTAAGTAAATTCTTGAATCTGGAAAATACCTTGCCGCCTTCATCTTCCAAGCCAATTTCTCCAACTTTGCATAGGTCTCCTTTGTCTATGGATGTGATTTGTCTCCTACACAAAAAGCATGTACCATTTTATGCCCTTCAATCCAACTACATCCAAGGATTTTTTTAATTCCTCTATCTTTCATCAATCTCCTTACCTCACCACACTTGCCCACTTCTGGATAGATGTTTGAGAGAAGAACATAAGTTGTACAACATTTTTAGGATCCAAATAAAAAAGTAGTGTTGCTGTAAATACTCCTAAGCCTATATTCATATCTGGTCTACAGGAGCCAAGAAAACACATCCATAGAACCAACATAGATTTAACAGGTACCTCAATGATAAAGTTTAAGGTGTCTTCAATATAGCCAGCATGGGCAAGGAGGTCAACCATGCACACATAATGATCAACTGTAGGTGTAATGCAATAAGGGTTACAAATGTGATTGAAGTATGTACAACTCTCATCCACTAAACCTGCATGGCTACATGTACCTAGAATACAAGCAAAGCTTACAATGCTAGGATATGTTCCAGAGTGCTTAATTAATTCAAATATTTTGAGAGCATCCTTGCAGTGCCTTTTCAACAAATCCATTTTGTGCATATCATGCAATCATTGCAGTCTATTAGACCACATTTCTTTCAGAGATTTTGTCAAACAGTTCACATGTCTTTTCAATAGATTTAATAGGTATCTCAATGATAAGATTTAGGGTGTCTTCAAGATAGCCAGCATGAGCAAGGAGGTCAACCATGCACACATAATGATCAACTGTAGGTGTAATGCAATAAGGGTTACAAATGTGATTGAAGTATGTCCAACTCTCATCCACTAATCTACTAATGCTTTCTTTGGTTCTTCTAGGCATTGCCAGCTCCCATGCTATTGTTATTATATAATGGTGGCATCGTTCAAAAACTTCAATCTAGGAACAAAACAATGTTCAAAAACAAGTCTGCCAAAGAAATACCTTAACCAGAGAGTGGGCAATGAATGGTGTGTGAACCAGAAACCACCAAATCTTGAATGGTGCAAACAATGAACAATGATCTTTGAAAACCTTGGCTTTGTTGTGTATGGTGTGAGCTATGACCTCGACAGTGGAAAGAAACAAGACACTGCCTTCTGGAAGCTTTGAATGGCTATCAAATGCAATGGGATTTTAATGTGTGACCAATGCCAATGAACCAGAGATTGGAGATGCTTGAATCCACGTCTGGTGAACTTCAAAAAGTTTGCGAAAACAATGTGAAGAACTACTTCTCAAACAAAATAGTGAGCAGGCTACATCAAGGATCTGCCCAAAATAAGGGTAAGTACAAAAAACCCTCATTGAAATGAAAATGAGATTTCTACACACCAAACACTTGATCTCCAACAAACACAAAATGAACACCAATAACTATGAAAGTTTTGTTTTGTGTTTTGTTGTTGTCTCCATAGGTAGAAATTTTTTATTTTTTTATTTTTGATTCATTAGTCGATGCTATAGTTGGCGTAGTTAACTCTGACTTTAGCGCTGACTTTTAACCCTAAATGTAATCTATTTGGGGTGCCAAAGGTGGCACAAAGTGCACCTAATTTAATGCCTATTTGTGTTAGATAAATGTCACATGGTGGAGGATGGTGTCGAGATGAGTGATGATTGTTGTGGCAATGTTATAGTCAAATGTGTTATGAAAATGAGGTGGCATGGGTAGTGGGCTATCAATGTTCGGAAAGGGTTAGGGAAGATGTAATGCAGGAAGGGATGTGTGTCATGGTATGATGTCTTAAGGAATGGGAAGAAAGGATGGTGATTCATAAGATAATACGAAGAATGATGGTAGAGTGAATTGGCATTGTGGTAACTGTAGCATGTCATGGGGTGAATCATGAGTTAATACAAGTTGTGGAGTGAGAAAGAGGTGGTATGGGTATGGTTGAATGAAGTAATGAGGTGATTTAATTGGTGATGACCTAGGTGAAGTGATGGGTAAGGTGTCTTATGTGGGATTGCTAGAAAGTGTGATTGGTAATGGTGGGGATAGCTAAATGTCATCTTCTAAGGGTTCAAAGGTGAGGAAAGTGTAAGATGGGGATATGGGATAATCCATGGTTTAATGATTATTCAAGGGAGACTCCTTAAAATGATTATCAATGATGGTGTCAATAGAGGGAATGGAGTCTATGAATGTAGGTGTGGGAATGTGAGCTATGACATTAGGATTGTACTGGATGAATAATGGAAAGTAGGGGCACTTGTCTAGTGATGGAAGGAGCCACATGATCAAATGATGTTTGGGGAAAGGTTTTTCTTAGGAAAGTAAGGATTTGGGTGAGGGTCTAGGGTTTGGTGGAGAAGAATTTATGGAAAATTTGGCTCGATCATTAAAATTGACATGAATAGAAGAAGTACAAGATAGGATAAATGGTAGGATCAAAATAGGATAACTAGGACTATGATGATGAAGATGGAAAGAAAAGTTAACAACAATAGTATGATATAGGGATAGGATTATAAAATAAGAGTACTACAACTAGCAAGAGGAAAGTGAGGACATAATACAAAGTTAACATGACATGAACTCTCTTGGAAGGCTAAGCATGGACTATAAGAAGATTGAACTAGTTGGATCTGTTAGGTTAACCAAATGAAAGAACCTTAAAGGTTAACCTTAATTAGGTAAGGTTATTTTTAAGTGTGGTTGTTTGTGCAACAATGTGTAGATTAATGTTACCTAAGGATAAATCTAACTATACTAACATTTTAATAACCATGAGAGCTAAGACTAACAATTAGACTAAAAACTTGACAAATAATACAACTTGGACACATGTAGGACTTGGAAAATGGAAAAGAATTAGTATTAAATGTGGAAAAAAATGAAAAAGTGGTATTAGTTGCACCTATGTAGAGAAGTGGTCTTTATGCAAGATGCTTAGAATTATGCTCTATGTCTATTTGTGAAGTTTGGAGGTGATTGGATCTAAAGGATATGACCACCATATGCAAAATAGCCTACCTAATGGGTATATATATATATATTAGAGAGAGAGAGGGAGAGAGTCGTACTTTTCTTGTTTTCATTTCCTTCATCAATAAGGGAGAGGGAGAGATAAAGGGGAGAGATAGGGAGATATAGGAATGATAGGGGGAGAGAGGCAAGAGAGAGAGATAGGGAGAGATAGCTAGGTAGAGAGAGATAGAGAGGAGACAGATAGGGAGAGATAAAAGAGATAGAGGAGACAGAGGGGAGATATAGGGAGATAGAGAGTGAGTGAGATGTACAGAGAGACAGGGAGATAGAGGAATGATAGGGGAGAGAGAGACAAGAGATAGGGAGAGATAGATAGGTAGAGAGAGAGGAGACAGATTGGGAGATAGAGGAGACAGAGGTGTTGGTTTAGGTTTGGACAACTGAGAGGGGGGGTGAATCAATTGTCACATATTTTAATCTTTTCTACCATTGATCTTCCTTTACAACTTATAATCAAATTAATGATATAAACATTTCAGCATCAATCAATAACACACAAGCAGAAACATAAATAACACACTTGACACCAAGATTTTTGACGTGGAAACCCGGTTAAGGGAAAAACCATGGTGGGGATTAACCCACAAAAATTAATACCCTGTTAAAAGTATTTTTACAAATGAGAATGCACATGCATTCAGGCTCACTGCTCAAATAGAGGGTCACTGCCTATAGAAAGATTACAATAGAATAACAGGGATTTTGAACTAATAAATAGCATCTACCCATGCAAGAGTTTCAGTTCCAGTTAAGTGCAAAAACTGATCTTACACATTTCATCTTTACTTGCTCTTCTTACTACTCTGCCTTCATTTGCTCCTTAGATTTTCTGCTCTTCTCACAATTACACCTTATTTGCACACACCAAAATCATCCAATTCCATCAGATATATATATCCGCAACATGATCTACAATCATTTTACCAGTCAGCTTCAAGAACATTTAGAACTTTGTTGAGTACTCTAGTCTGTCGGCTAGATCCATAGATAATATGAGATGCGAACCAAAACTTGCACTTGCAAATCATCAATCATGTTGGCTACCATCATTGATCCTCACACATTGCCCAATAAACAACTTCTACACATCCGGAGTTAAGATCATTTACAAGGTCGACCTGTTCTTCTTCTGTCTATTTTGTCAAACTGAAATCCGATACTCAAAAGCTAATATCTTTTGAGTCCTTCATCTCTAGAGGACAAAACTCTAGATTTAGAGTGTCTTGACAATGCTTACAACTACCTCAGATCTACAACAAACCATGCCTTTCCACCGGATAGATCCAGACCAAGATACCAGACCCTGTCACCTGCTCTATTCCTGACTGCCTAGAGTTAGACAAATTTTGATTCTAACTTCCGGTGTGACTAAATTGTGTTATGCAGATGATTGGGATGATCTTAGTTGCCATCAATGACAACACCTATCATGCCTAGCAGTGTCTCTTGCCAACAATCTCCCCCTTTGGCATTGATGGCAACACTTAGTGAAAAATGACTAAGTGTCAAAAGTAGCTCCCCCTTTGCTTGTTCTTCATACTATTGTTCACACTACTTTCCGGTACTTCCCCTTAGCTGGATTCCTGATTTTTCACTGATCTTCACTCCCCCTTTGACATCAATGGAAAAGGGTGGGGTCCGCAAGCCAAAATTTTCCAAAAAATTGTATATAGAACCACATATGTACAACTAATCATTAAGTTCTATTTACATGAACTTGAGAATGTCTGCAAAGCTTGTTTTTATTTGCACAAGTTTAGAGGCCCAAGTACTCTTCATTCCATCCAAAATAGAGATGTGCCCACTTAACAAAAATGAATATGCTTCTTCCTTTGACAGATCAGATGGATCACTAGTCTGAACTGCAGTTTGAGCTTCAGATAGGGAATTATACATTGTCTCTAACTTAGGGGCAATCAATCCTTGGAGCTCACACATTCTCTTCATAATGTTTCTTTTCTCTTTAGCAAGTCTCTTTATCTCATCAGTCAAGCTAATTACTTGACATTCCTAACTTATGGGTGAAATGGTTAGAGGATCAAAATCATTGGACAGATTTGACAATTTCAATTCTTGTTCCTTTATCTTCTTCTCAATATCCTCATTTACTTTGGGCCAGGATAGACAAAGTTTATATACATCACTCCCATCACTTAGAGCATTTTGAACACTCTTTATACTAATAGCAAGTATAGTCCTATCATACCCTATTAGACTCTTAATTTCATTAAATCTCTTATCCAAAAACCCATTTCTAATTTTTGTCTCTGCAGACTTCTTAAAGGACTCAAAATGAGTATTTACAGAACTTACAAGATTTTTTAGATGTTTGGAGGGGGAATCAGATGGACTCTTCTAGTAGGAAGGCATTAATTTTTCCAAAATCCCAGTTGCAAACCCTAGTAGCTCATTGTCCTCCATGTGGAACTTTAACATCTTTTCTTTAGCCTTTACTTGGGTGAATGATGCAATTTTCATCAATTGAAATGGAGAGAGAGCATCTAGATTGGCTAGACCTTGGAGTAGTTAAGGCTCATCAATCTCAATCATTTCTTTTTCAAGAAGACTTTTCATTGCATCTGCAGTGTCTCTTGCAACATTTTTTGAACCATCCTTTGGTTCATTAGATTTCTCAGTATCTTCTTTAGGTGCTTCAACATTTGCACCATCTTCTTCTGCTTTATCTTTCTTTCCTTTTTCTTCCTCTTTCTCTACTTTACTTTTCTCTGTGTTCTCTGTAGAGGGACTCTTTTCTATTTGTTCAACACTTGCTACCTGATCCGGAGGGCTCTGTGAAGTAGTAATATTATCTTCTTTTCCTGATGGGTTATGTGGATTAGGAGTATCTCCTGCATCAACTACTTTATCCATCATTTTTGTATCATCTTGATTTACTTGTTCCACTTCCAGAACAGAGGCTTCACCCAACTTAGATTGCTACTCGATGATGTTGTCTTCTTTACCATCTGGAACTTCTTATGTGACTATGGGAAACTTGTGCTTTTCCAATGCTTTCAAAAGAATTTCTTAAGTTTCTTTAACGATTTCACTTATTTCTCCAAGCATGAGTTTGTTCATTCTCCTTTTGCTTCTAAAGTCATCTTTGACTTCCTTGAATATCATATCTATTTGATTAGGTGAAATCTAAGGACACAAATTTATTAGCTCATGTTCCCTAATTTCCATGTCCTTGCTCTTGGCATTTTCTTTTCACAACTCCAAAAGATTTTCCAGACTTTGTAGCAACTTAGAAGTTATCTCAATCAGTGCCTTGTTGTAGATGTTGAGATATTTGACAGTTGCTTCCTCCAACACCCTTTTATCCACATCACTGTATTCATCATAAAATTCAATCATGGGTTTTAGATTACCATCTATAGTGACTGACTTTATCACATCCTCTAGGGAAAGTGTGGGCCTCTCAACATATTCCTCATATGCTTCTGTCTTTTTCCTTTTACTATCCCTTTTTCTTCCGGAGGACTTTTCTTTGGTTACTTTTATAGCTTTTGTTCCGGTGGCCTTTATTTCCTTGATTTCAATGTCAGAATCTATATCTTCTTCTTCTCTTATGATTTCATAGGTCTAGGTTGCTTTTGTTTTCTCCTTTTTCTCCCATTTTCTAGATAATTTTGCTTCTTGTTTTGCAATCTTGGAGGGAACAGGGGCAACAACAGAGCTCCTAGTAGTTCTTGAAGTGGAAGAGAGTTCCACTGGAGCATCTGTTTGTTTCTTATCTTGTTTCTCTTTCTCAGCCTTTTCAGTTCTTTCTCTGAGTTTCCTCACAACCTCCTTAGTTAGGCCCAGATTTTCAGCTAACTACTCAACTTCTTTTCTTACTTTCCTATTGGTTTAAGGTTCTCTAAATTCAGTATGCAATTTTAAATTTAGCTCCTCATAAGTTCCAAATCTTTCAACCGTTGTGTCTTTAAGCTTGCTTAGAAGATGTTGAGCATACATATTCAAGATTTTTTCATCTACTTTATACCCCACGGGCATGATCCAAGTAGTTCTGTGTTCCACTGCTTCCATTAGACACTGATTAGTATCAAC
This sequence comes from Cunninghamia lanceolata, assembly GCA_027924645.1. Taxonomy (NCBI): domain Eukaryota; kingdom Viridiplantae; phylum Streptophyta; class Pinopsida; order Cupressales; family Cupressaceae; genus Cunninghamia; species Cunninghamia lanceolata. The sequence continues at coordinate 3,998 of BSBN01001252.1, read as the reverse complement.
CATGAAGCATATATCATTTTTGTACTTCTCAACAATTGATTTAGGGATTCTTTCCCTTAAGTGCATCATACTTTGAAAATTCTTGAAGTAACCCCCTAATTTGAATAAAGTGTTTATCCTGTAGTGCCTTATACTCGGGTTTAAGTTCATGATTTTCATCCCTGAGTTGTTTCTCAAACAAGTCTACATACCTTGAATCTCCAAACTCATCTATATTTGCATGAATATAAACCCTAATGTCTTCTACATGCAGCACACCATACGGAACACTTGAAAAAGCACCTAACGGGTCAAATTCAATTGATTTGTGATGATGCTTCTTAAATTTAGGTCGAGGCCTTTTAGTAATCTCAACAACATTAGGAGTAGCCATCTCAATAGATTTTAGATTCCAATCTTTACAGAGAGGTACCTTTTTCTTTTGCAAGGTTAGGGTTGATCAGTTGCCAGTTGAATTCGCTCTTTGCCTTAGTCTCTAGATTTGCAGCTTGAATGCTCTTCTTCTTGTTTCCTCTAAATGCAAAGTGATTCAAATGAGTGACCAAGTGACCTTTTATCTTTTGCAAAACATAATTTGGCATTGTAATAAATGTGTTGCCCTAACTATATCTAGTTACTTTGTTTTTGATAGTTCTTCATGAATCACTCCGTAAGTTTTCATATCAACATCTTTTCTTCTGGAAATCCTTCCAAAGGTTCTAGACCAATTCAAAATATTCTCTTTTAATGTGCCAGATTTAGGCACCCACTTATTGACCGGGGTGATTTTGATGCTCAATGCAGCTCCCCCTGAGCCAGAGCTCCTGACTTAATTCTTGGAGGAATTGTCAGCACCTGATTCTGGTGCGGACCCATCACCATTCTTTATTGTATCTTTCTTTACCCAAATCTTGTTCATTTCACTCCGTATCTCATTCATATCAATTTTTCTTTTGCCTTTGTCTTGTCTCTGTTCATCCAGTTTTCTATTTACCGGACTTCTTCTTCCATTGTTCCTACTTCTACAGAATCTTGCAATATGACTAGATTTATTGCAATTAAAGCACACAAATTTTCCTTGCTTATGAACTTGATTTCCTCTTGATCTGCATTGATTAGCCATGTGTCCAAACCCATTGCAAGCAAAACAGTAACCATTGAAAGAATTGCTAACTCCTCTATTGTTAGCATTATTCATTATCATATTTTGCATTCATTTGATCTATGACCATACCTCTTACACTTGAAGCATTGACCAGAGAAGGATGGACCATTTTGATTCACTCTGCTTAAGCACTGAGTAGCTCTATGACCAAATTTATTGCAATTGAAACAATTTCCATTGAATGATGGATATCTTTGAGCATTAGGCTGTCTTACCAGAGGTTTTCTAGTATTGTTTCTTTTATTCCTTGGCTGAAAATTTCTTTGTCCAGATCCGGATCTTTCACCTTTCTCATATCTAAGATCATGCTTGTCATCATCCTTTTTCTGTTCTTCAATTAGTGCTTCAAGTTTAGCTGAGCTTATCTTGAACTTCTCCTTATACTCATTGGCAATTTCTAGGTCATGTCCTAGAGTGATAATCTGTCTCTCAAGTTTTCTCTCATTGTTTCTGCTTTCTTGTAGATTTGATTATAGGAGACCAGCTATTCCATCCAATCTGCAACATTCTTCAGTTCTCTCCTTCATATTTTGCCTCATTTCTTCTTCAGTTTTCTTCCTATCTTCAATTTCCTTGGTTAGTCTCATTACCCCAGTTTCCATCTCATGTTTTAAGACAATAACTTCTTTAGCTAAATTTTCACATTCCTTTGTCTTTTCTTTCAGGGCCTTGTCTTCTAGTTGAAGAGGTTGCTTCTTTCCTTTTGCATTGGATTTGCTCAAATTTTCTTTTAAAATTTTAATGAAGTTTTCATCCTTTTTGAGGTTATCTTGCAGCTCTTAGACCTCTGCCTTGGACTACTCAAGATCATCTAGGGAAAGATTCAGTTACCCTTGAAGGTTATATTCATCCATTTTTACTAACTTCCTAGATCTCCCTTAAGCTATTAAACTTTTCAAAAGGAACCTTGCTCTGATGCCAATTGTTGGTTTAGGTCTAGACAACTGAGAGGGGGGGTTGAATCAGTTGTCACATATTTTAATCTTTTCTACCATTGATGTTCCTTTACAACTTATAATCAAATTAATGATATAAACATTTCAGAATCAATCAATAACACATGAGTAGAAACATAAATAACACACTTGACACTAAGATTTTTGACGTGGAAACCCGGTTAAGGGAAAAACCACGGTGGGTGTTAACCCACAAAAATTAATACCCTGTTAAAAGTATTTTTACAAATGATAATGCACATGCATTTTGGCTCAATGCCCAGAGCTCACTGGTCAAATAGAGGCTCACTGGCTACATAAAGATTATAAGAGAATAACAGAGATTTTAAATTGATAAATAACATCTACCCATGCAAGAGTTTTAGTTCCAGTTAAGTGCAACAACTAATCTTACACATTTCATCTTTACTTGCTCTTCTTACTACTCTGCCTTCATTCACTCCTTAGATTTTTTTGTCTTCTCACAATTACATCTTATTCACACACACCAAAATCATCCAATTCCATTGAATATATATATCCACAACATGATCTACAATCATTTTACCAGTCAGCTTCAAGAACATTTAGAACTTTGTTGAGTACTCTGCTCTGTCGGCTAGATCCATACATAATATGAGATGTGGACCAAAAGTTGCACTCGTAAATCATCAATCATGTTGGCTACTATCACTAATAATCACACATTGCCCAATAAACAACTTCTACACATTCAGAGTTAAGATCATTTACAAGGTCAGCCTATTCTTCTTCTGTCTATTTTGTCAAACTAAAATCTAATACTTAGAAGCTAATATCTTTTGAGTCCTTCATCTCTAGAGGACAAAACTCTGGATTTAGAGTGTCTTAACAATTCTTACAACTACCTCAGATCCGCAGCAAACCACGTCTTTCCACCGGATAGATCCGGACCAAGATACCGGACCCTATCACTTGCTCTGTTGTTGACTGCCTGGACTTAGACAAATTCTGATTTTGACTTCTGGTGTGAACAAATTGTGTTATGCAGATGATTGGGATGATCTTAGTTGTCATCAATTACAACACCTATCATGCCTAGCAGTGTCTCTTGCCAACAAGAGGGAGAGATAGGGAGATAGAGAGTGAGTGAGATGTCCAGAGAGATAGGGAGAGAGATTGAGAGGTAGAGGGATGATAGAGAGGGAGATAAGGGAGAGATACCTGAAGATAGAGGTTTAGGGTTTCTCAAGTTTACAATTTAGGGGTTATGGGTTAGGGATTAGGGGCATTATTTAGGGTTGACAGATTTAGAGATAGAGAGACTTCTTTTGACATGTAACCGTAAAACCTGAATAATGTCCCTAAACCCTAAACCCTAACGCTAACCCCTAACCCTAACCCCTAAACCATAAACCCTAAATAATGCCCTAAGCCCTAAGCCCTAGCCATAAACCCTAAACCTAAGAAACCCTAAACCCCTAATTCCTAAACCGCAAACCCCTAAACCCTAAACACTAAATCCAAGCAACCCTAAACCTCTATCTCCCTATCTCTATCATTCCTCTACCTCTCAATATCTCTCCCTATGTCTTTGGCCATGTCCCTCACTCTCTATATCTCCCTATTGGTCCTCTCTCTCTAAACACTAAACCCTAATCCTCTAAACCTTAACCCCTAAACCCCTATCTCCCTATCTCTCCCTTATCTCCCTATCTCTATCATCCCTCTAGCTCTCAATCCTTCTCCCTATTTCTTTGGACATCTCACTCACTCTCTATCTCCCTATCTCTCACCTTTGTCTCCTCTATCTCTCCCGATCTTCTCCTCTCTCTCTCTATCTAGCTATCTCTAAACTTGAGCAACCCTAAACCCCTAAACTCTAAATCCAGTCAACTCTAAACTTCTATCTCCATTATCTCTCCCCTATCTCCCTATCT